>JAUCMT010000021.1:6031099-6049399 GCA_032357475.1 Enteromius thamalakanensis
TCTGATCAACTCAGAAACCCGAATACCGACCTTAACCCGATCATAACCCGGATATTGGCTGCATGTAAACGTACTCATTGTTTTTATGTTGTTTGGCCTAATTTAATGGTTTGTTTGCGTTTGTCAAATTTTCATTTATAATTTATTATGTATAAATGTATATTTTCATTAGAGCACCTAGACCCTAACCTAAAACCTACCCACTTCTGAACAATATAAAACAAACAGGCAAATACAAGTGCACCCACAGGTATTTATTGCAAAAACTGCCCATAAACAAGCAGTATAAAAGCATTACAAAAATGTTGTATTCAAAGTCATCTAAAGCCCTACAATGTCACAAGACAAACTTGAGCCAATAACATTTCACAACAAAGGATGACTTAAGGCTTCTTCTGGCAGCATTATTTATTTATTTATTTTAAAGTCAGAATTTTAAGCATTTTATTTTAACTTATTTTTGCACCACGGAACGTTTCTCACTGGATAAGTTTCGGCGGACCGATTATACGGGCGCACCAACTAGCGTTTCTAATGTTTTGAATGCACTTGAAGCAGGGCTCTCAAGTCTCAAGCATTCACCGTGAGAAACACGCCAGTTCCCACGCTCTCACACCACACCATGCATTTCTCATGCTGAAAAGTAAGAGATAATTATAACTTGTATATACAATAATAGATGAGGCGCAAGCATAAGATGTTCCAGCTTGCCAGCGCATTCGTTACTAGGCAACATGGGTGCATGCACGCACACATGGAGTGGAATTTGAAAGAGCAATAATGATGAATGCGGTAGGTAATCCATTCATTATTTATTTATGTGTATTACTTAATTTTAGGATTCCTGGCCAAAATCAGTTACCTGTGATTGAAGATAGTGTGAGCTGCTGCTGGGAAGTATTGCCAAATCGGTTCTAAAGTTTATTTCTAAAGTTTCAGCTTCTGCAATCTTACTATATGTGTACAGTATAAATGTACATTAAGTTGGTTTGGTTGGCTCTTTTGGCATCAAATTGATCTGTTTATTTTTGATAGCAGATCAAATCTCACTCTAAACTTTTGCTAAAACTTGATAGCCCTGTTGAAGTATTATGTTTTACTTAAAAAAACAGTTTACAGAAGGTCTACCTACCTATAGCCTAGGGTTCCTGAATTTCTGAAATGTAGGCTACTATATTTCTAAATATCCTATTGCTACACTTAATGGCAATATAGCACTGGTCTTTGGACTTGGTTAAACAAAAATAAACAATATTTTGTTGCTTAAGCTTATGTATTCAGTCTTATTCAATGGTGTACTAAAATCCATATGAAAAAAACTTACTTCTCACTGTTCTCAGGACAAATATTTAGATGCGATTAAAATACGATTAATTTCGATTCATTAATTACAAAGCCTTTTAATCGAGTCCCGGCCCTAATTTATTTATTAAATTGCTTTTTTAATCTGTAAGGGTGCATTGTCCTAATCAAACGTGGCAAAATATTTGATATAATGTTAATATACCAATCTGTTAAAGTACTGAAATCTATAAATAATGCAATAAACATTAATTTAAGGTTACACTTTATTTTGATAGTCCATTTAGACATTCTACTAACTATAAGTAACAGTTATTAAATTAAAAAAAAAAATTCCACAAAAATCCTTAAAGAACATTTATAGATTATAGAGAAGACTAGATGCTTCCCCTGATTCCTGAGTATTCTTCCTGACTCATATGTTCAGCCATTTAGGAATGCTCATGCCGTCATAAGAGGATAAGCATGAGCCATTTTGGAAATGCTCGTACATTGTCTGTGTTCCCACAGCTTACATGCCCCAGAGGAGAAAAAGGATAAAAAAAAATCACTCTCTGAGCTTCTTCACTATTCATCTCCACTTAGCGAAAGGCTCTGTTTTGACTGCAGTGCCTCCGTTCCTCCAAACAAGCCTAATACTTCTGCTCCGCAAGTTGTGACCGAAAACATGCTGACTGTTGCCATCAAGCTGAACAAATTGACAAAGCTTTGTAAACAACACACTCTGCGCGCATTCATTTCAAAGCATGTGGTTCCACGTTTCCATGTCTCAATAATACATCGGGCCACACGCAAACGCTATGCAGTTTTGCTTCGTACCCAAAGCAATTTTACACTTCATGGTTCAATTTCAAAGCCACTCAAGTGCAGCAAAAGCACGGCCCTACATCTACAGGAAATTGGAGAACATATAAGCAGCTTGGTTACACATTTTCTGCAATATTCCTCTTTTTAAAGTGAAAAGATATAGACCGGTGAAGATATACAGTAATATATGTTGACCAGTCACTACAAATCAGCTATAGTGTTAAAACGGTAAAAATAAGGTTTGTTTAGTTAACATTCGAGAAAATAAAGAAGTGAAAGCAATATATTTCTAGTAATTTTTAATCTTGTTTATATTGATTTCTACAAATACAGACTACTTTAATATTTCTAATAATACATTTAACACTGTTAAAAACATTTTAATATCAAGTATAATAGATATTTTTTAATTAACATAAAATCGCATTAATAAATTCTGTAAAAATAGTGTTCTGACAACTAATGCATTAAACACCTCAAAAAATTACACATTTGTGTATATGACAATGGGTGTTAAACGTCTTAAATAAAAGGTATCAACAATATTTAAAAAATAATACCACAAATATTAACATATTCTCACAAATATATAAGTAAAGTAATATTTTCAAACTATTTTGACACGCATAACCCTTAAAAACCATAAATATAAATAAATGTATTTTTCATAATATTATATTCTTCATATTTGTGCATTGTAAGTGCCTTGCTGCAACATTTATTTTTATTTTATTTTATTTAGAAAAAAGTTGAAATTGTTCTTGTGGTAATTAACATTATGCAAAGTCAATTCAAATGAACTTGTACTGTACTAAACTGAGAATAATCTTTAGATGCAAATGTGACGCTATATCCTTTTAATCTGTACTTTAGTCAGATCAGCCTGTTTTTTTTTGTAAAAAAAAAAAAAACTCTACTGCAGGTGACAGAATTCCAGGCATCACATAGGAAGTGGCCCGGAAAATGACCTGTGTAGTCTATGACAACACACCATTAAGGCAGGGATCAAGAGATGGGATTTGTTAGAATGCTACACTGAAGGGCTGCTGGTATTAAAGTGAGCGGCAGAGATTTCAAATGACTTTCTCCAACTCATTTGAAATGCTGAAAACCGCATATGCCATTGAGCAGACACTGCAGCTAGGACCCATTTTTCTTCCTTTCAAAATATGTCGCCTTCGTATTAAATAGGATAGAAATAAATATGGACATTTAGAAGGTAGCAAGGGAAACAGGCTTCCTTCAGCCATCCATCCACTCTGTCAAGTTCAAACTGTGTGTATATCGCTACAAAGCTTATGCAGTCGCTTTTGGAGCTGGAAGTGGTGACAGCAATCCATAATTGGACTGAGTAGCTATATGCCACTCTACACCACACACGCTGCTGAATCTGCAGCTCGCAAAGTGCTTTGTGACATGACCAATTTGCAAAGTTAGTCAACCGGAATTATTTTAGTCATAATCTCTTATAAGGTCATATTAGCCTTCGCCAGGGAACGAGTTGGAAATGAGAGTGAAAAAAAAACAATATAGGCTACAATATAGTTTAAATATATATATATATATATATATATAAATATTTAAAATATGTAAATCCCAAACAGCAACATAATTACGTCTTATAAATCACACCCATTAATTGTCTTGTTAGCGATGGAGGTACAGTAAAACCCTGTGATGCACGTTTGCCACAGCAGAAATAGATCTGCAGAGAGAGAAAAAAGTTGTTAAATGTCATTTACTAACATCTAGATTCAGGGGAATAATTACACTATGTGTCTCTTTCTTCATTGTTTCTGTAGATTAATATATGTACTGGATGTATGTATGTGTGTACATATATATATATATATATAAGTATATGTATATATATATATATATATAAATATACATATGTATATTTATATATATATATATATATATATATATGTATATTTATATGTATATTTATATAGTATTATTTTGTTAGGAAAAACATTGTACTTGTGTAGGATCAGTTTAACAACATTATTGTTGATGTTTTATTGGAGTGAATTATGTACTGTAGGATGAAATCCAGCTAAACATGTCAACAGCTTTCATTGTTGTAATTTAAACTGAAATATTTACTCTTGTGGAACCATGTTTTTTCATAAAAAAAAAAATACAGTAAGTTTAGAATAAAAACAAAAAGTGTAGTATGACTGTACTGTATATACATATAAAATAAAATCAAAATTAATTTTAAGGTATCCTTGTATAAGATATATATATATATATATAGAGAGAGAGAGAGAGAGAGTTACGTGTTACACAGAAAAAAGAAAAATTATATTTGCAATATGAATGTATTTATATAATTTTTTTTTAAATTAACCCCACTTTTCAACCTACTTTTAAAAGGTTTTAGTTTGAGAACTGCCTTTAAATTTCTGTTTTAAATTCTGTAAATATTTAGTTGCACATGTTCCTTATCGTTACGAATTACATCAATGAGGTTGCGGAAAGGAATTTACCTACAGCATAATGTAAGACAAGACTTTTAGTTAATAATGACTTTTTTTTTTCTTTTTTCATTCATTTAAACATCCTGCTGAACTTCTCACACAAGAAAAAAAGCCACACAAACAACATGTACAGTAGATAAGTGAATTTTGACCAAATATTTTGCCAATATATTGTAAAATATTTTGACACATTTTTAAAAGCTTCTATTATTCGCTGTTATACACGTAAAATAATTAAGTTTATGTCAGTGAAACAAAAGTCAAAAGAGTCTAAAATCAAAATGTACTTGTTCTTCAGTTGCGTTCAGTTGCGTCTCACCAAGTAGTTAAATTCTGATGCCCCCAAGGCATACATCTCATTCATCAGTGCCAGCTATTTTCATCAAACTCATGCACTATTTTGAGGCACAGAGATATACTGTGAAAGATATACTTGTTTACATCTGTTTTTATGCTCTTGTGTAGCATGAGCTCCTGAGCATGACATTATGGTGTTCCTTGCTCAGTGAAACAAACCAACAAACAAAAAAAACCTCTTAGAGGAGCCCTTAGGAACAAGAGAAAGATTTTCAGAGGGATGCGAAGTGTGAAATTCCATACCTACAGTTACCATGAATCAAAACACCAGGGTTGACTTCTTTTCATGGTCTCGAGCAAGAAAACATACTGTACATGCATGCATATGTTCATTCAAGGATCCAGTTGTATTTCAATATTGTAAATATTTTCTCCTTATTTGATATGGTAGGGTAATAATTGTTATGTTATAATTGGAATAACCCAATTAGGTCCAAAACAAAGCTTCATTTCTTGGGGAGAAAATCAGACACGTTGCATGTCACAAAATATTTCCTATTTTGTTAATTAATGAGTAAATTCATGCTGTGCAAGTTGTGCAAACCAACCCCTGCACCAAGATGGTTGGCACACATAGTAGGCTTGTTTTGGCACTTCTTTAAAAGACTATGTTTTAAAGCAGTAAATGAGATGTTTATTTTAAACCACATTACAGCTACTCAGCACACATTTGAGTGTTAATAAAAGACAGTATTGAACATGTTTAGAAGTGCATTGCATTATTTTTTTTCCATCAACCTAGTAATAAATAAAATAAAGGCTGAGTGCCTGCTGAATACCTGCTGTTTTTGCTGATATACTAACATCTCATGGCATGTAGCTCAGATATTGCCTTCCTCGGGTCAGTAAAATAAGTTGGCTTTTCTTATTTCTTTGAGCTCCAAAGTATATAGAATGTTGCACAGAGAGCTTCTACGTCCCCAATGTCTTAAAATCTTGTGGGTTACAGTGGATCTACCAATATACTATGTGAGCAACTCAAAGAATAATTCCTTAGATGGTCATCTTGTTATTCTGACTGATTTTAAAATAAGCCACATGCTCAAAAAATCAAGGCATCAGCACATTTCACATTTCAGTATTCATGCGGTATCCTCAGCAATGCGTTCTGTGTATTAGTGTACCACTGGCATCCTGCCTGTGGTTATTGCTTTATGTATTCTCTTTGCAAAACCGAGTTACAGAAGTTTGAAGTGCAAAAAATCTAGGAACTTCATGTTTTTACGAACTTCCTTGTCAACAAGCTCTAATAAGAAAATGCCGCGTCACTCTGGTGATAGTATCAGCTGCTCTAAAAGCATCACAAATTACACAAATCCCTATAAAAATATTCTATAAAGTAGCTTCATTTGAAAGTACAAACCAACCACCTCTCAGATGTCAAGGCTAGTCACCTTTATTTTTATACAATAGAGATCTTCTCAAAGCAGCTTCAAAGTGTGAAGCAGGAAAATAAAGACTTATATCAATTAAGACTTATAAAGATTTATACTTCTGCTTCTGCTAGTCTGCACTGTAATGAGCATGATGCTGGCGTAACCCGCTGTACCACGGCAAAAGCAGAAAACTTCCAGATCACAGAAAGCTATTTCACTGTACTGCCATACGCTAAGGTTTTCTGAAAAAACAGCAAATGGGATAAAGAAAGAAAACACAGTACACCAGCAGCTGGGTTTCCAGCCTATGACTGCATTTAATTTGACCTCACTGTTATTAAGTTTCATTGAATAGGGAATATAGGAAGCAAATATATTATTTAAGAAAAAAAAAATGACCAGAAGGTTATTAAGATTTTAATACATCTACAGCTATAGCAATAAGTAAAGAAAGATTAATATACAGTAGCATTATGATGTCTATCGGCCATCGGCGATGGCATCGTCTATCGGCCCAACCCTAGTGCAGGTTGTATATCTTTTGCTGTCTTTCCTTCCGCCATTTTCAATTTTTCGTGTTTGCTAGTAAGAGATGTAACATCAACACCCTTTTCTTAAAAAAAAAGACGTAACTTTCGTCCGCCTCGTTTATAAGTAAGTGCTAAAATAAAGCAATGCATTTAATATGAATTAATATAGATTATGGTGTAAAACAAAAACTATTTTAAAATCGTAAATAAAAAAATCGAAATAGTTAGGTGAATCGATTTTTTTTTTGTCCCATTCCTACCAATTATTACACTGACCTGTGAAATAATCACAAAGAGAGAGGGAAAAAAATTACTTTACAATTACATTGTTGCTACTGTAATTCAAAACAATTTCTTCTACATAGGTTACTTGTCACTTGCTGCCAGTAAATTAATGTAGTTCTTTTTTTTTCTTTTTTCTTTTAAAGTAAGTTACTTGTCACTTGCTGCCAGTTATTTCATTTCACAGTCAGTTGTATTGCAGCATGTAACATCTCCAAATATGCCGATGTGAAGAAATAGTCAAAGAGACAAGATGCACAGCGGAATCACTTACGCCATTTTCAAATGACTAATTTGATCTGATGGTTTGTGTGGATTTATGAACTCATCTAACCTACACAATATATTGAATAAATGTTAGGTAGCAATTTCCCTCATCCCAGCAAAATTCAGGATCCAGTTAAGTGTAATTCTATTATAAATAGAACTGAGACATAGATTACCATGACTTTTCAAATATGTACTTATTTATAACTTATTTATTTTTTCATAAATTGCTACTTTAAAAATTCCTTGACTTTTCCAGATGACCATACGAACCCTGAATGTGATGATCGGGTGCGGTTATTAAATATAGATGCATGTGGGTGGCTGATGGATGATTTATTTGAAGCTGTGGTTTTAGACAGTTTAACTCACTCACGCATAGCTAGCTCATGTGCATGTAATACAATTGCATTGAAAAATCATGCTTTAAGAGCTGGGGGGTGAGAACTTTTATACAGAAAGAAGGAAATTATTATTATTTATCCTAAACATCATATTTCTTCATTTAGTACTGGCCTTCAGAGGCTACAGAAAAGTAGCATATTTCCCTGAAGACAAAATAAGTATAAATAAATGTAATCCCTTACTGGATGCTGTTTCTTTTTGGTGTGCTTAAATTTTCTCTAATAGTTGCATGTTTGTCCCTCAATGTGAAACGAGGGATCTCAAAATCAAACAGTCATTGTTGAAAAGGGGTCAAATACACAGCAATGCTCGAAAACCTTTGAAATTGTGGGACCTGAAGGAATTTTTTAAGAACAGCAGACAGTTTAACTGTTCAGGACAAACAAGTCAATCAATCAATCACTTTTATTTATATAGTGCTTTTAACAATACAGATTGTAGCAAAGGAGGTGGTCTAGAGAGTTTCTTGGTGTGTAAATCAGATGCTTCTGTTTATTTGGTTATCAATTTATGCTGGGTACTGGTCAAGGAGCACTGACCATCTGTGGCTTGAACATCTTTTGACGTTCCTTGTTCTGTTTTGATTATTTAGCCATTTTAAATCCAGAGAGAGAAAGGAAACAAGTCCAGACACTCAGTGTCCAAGGATGGTCATTGATCAGTTTTACGACTCATATAAACGGTTTAGGAGGAGACTTCAAGATTCTTCTGGAATGTAGTTCTTTTGAGGCTTGTCTGTTCACTGCTATCAGATCCTACAATATATATATATATATATATATATATATACAGTATATAATATAATATTACAGTTTATTATTTTCCAACTTTGACATTTTGGTCATTCTTTAACAATTTTTGTAATTATACCCCAAATAGAGATTAAAAAGCCCCTTCTTCAGTTATACAGCAGTTAAGATATATAAATAATTTCTCAAAACAAGCAAGCACAAATTAGCTTGGATGGTTATGCGGTGTCATGAAAACAAGATCTGTTGCAGTGGTTTGGTAGCAAGTAACTCAACAAACTAATTCATAGCACTGAATATCTCGTCTGAATAAAGTCTTCATAATTTGAGTTTATAATGCTTGCACAAATTCATAACACCCTCACGATCCGTAGCCAGAGGTCCCTGCAACTCTCTCATCTCCTATTTTAAACTCGCACTGTAAGGCTGATAATCAAATTACTTTTCGAAGCCAGAGGATGATGCCTTCTTGACATCCTTTTTCTACTTCATGTCTGTAGAGATTCTCTGCTTGTGTCAGGGAGAAATGTCAAGGTTAAATAAACCCTTATGAAATAAGCAATTATTATAGGGGGCATGACATGGCAGTGTAGTTTTGGGGTCGGCTCCTCTATGTATGAGCACATGAACAGTATCACCTCTCCCTTCATGGCTCACAGCCCATGAAAAATGTCAGCAGCTCCCCTCTGACTAGACTCATTGCTGTTATTGACGCTTTCAATGCTCTTTAAATCCTACTGTGCCACTAAAACGTAAGGAAAGAATGGCACACATATTCTAATATACCTCATAAACAGCACCGTACTGCTTTTTATTATTGCTCAGCCTCCTGAGACAATGACAGGGTCTTATTTTGGGGGGTTTTTGTGAAGGTGTGTTTTTAACATGACTCTCGAGCAATCTTTGAGGACTTCATCCAAAGCAGAAAAAAACCCCATATTGATGCTGTTAAACAAAGAGGCTGATTATGCGAAGTTGTGTAGATGACTAAAAACCTCCCCGTTTATTCCTCAAACACCCTCATTAAAATTCCACACCTGCTCTCTGATGCTCACGGCAAAGACTGAGGGAGAGCAGCGGACCCCTAGAGGAGTCATTTTTATTCTGGAGCACGAGTGCCTCAGCCAAGGTGTCACCTAATCGGGAAAAAACAGAAAACAACTGGCGGAGAATTCGCACACTTCCGTGGACCAAGCATTCCAATTAATCCCATAATGTTTGGCGTAACGCATCCCCTTCTTGTTAATGCTAAACATGTATAAGACTCTATTCTATCAGGAAATGCTTATATTAATACTCCGTCCATCCTATATTAGAGTTCCCCAAGTCTTTAATCTGCCCTGATGTGATATCTCGATGTGGTATGTCAGCAGTCCCGTCTCCGCAGTCACTCATTTTGATCCGGGTCATATTATGGCACGGTTTCTCTCTCGTCTCTTTTAGCGTCGCTCTTTCTTCTTTTTCATTATTCCTCTTGATCTCCTTCTGCTTTTGAAAGTGTGCCGGACTCCTGATGATATGAGCTCCCTCGCTGTCTTTGTGGACACAGCTTCTGAGGATTCTTTCACTGACGGTTATTTAACTTCAGGGATTGACGTATGATTGTAGTCATACTTGTCTGTGTATTTTGCTTAATGCCTCAAGCACATGACGTTATGGGACAACTGGAACATACACAAGTGCAACTTTATACGATACTTCAGTTCTGAGCTGAGAATTGTGTTTCAAAACAGATCTTGAGATTTCCCACTTTAAATAATCAAACTGGCTTCTCTTCGCCCTGGCAGTATTTGATTGTTTATGCAAATAGCAAAATGCATTTTAATTTGTCTGCTGACTTCATTGAAACCTGACCTGAATGAACGTCTGTCTTTTCCATAATGGAGAGACAGGCATTGTCCTACTAGTTTTGAGCCTCTGGCAATGCCCCTGGTACTGCCACTGCGAGTGTTTAAACACTTCAAGCTCTGACAAATATTGGTGATGAAGTGTTTATGCAGTGAGATTGTGGTCTGATCAAACAGACACACACAAGTTTGTTTTTTAATTATTTTCCATTCAGGTTTTGAAAGGTTAGTTATTAAAACCTAAACTTCACAGATATTTTTTAAGACATTATTTATTGGCTGTTTCCCCACATATGATTGCGCAACATTCATAATCAAATTGAGAATATCTTTTGAATTCCAATTCAGCTGCTGAATTTCAACTGAATTTTTGATTGTACAAAAGTATCATTGAAATAAATTGATATTCAAAAAGCTTCACATGACTGTAATACCTTAGCTACATGCTAATTTAATGATGTCCTTACTACCTTTCTGGGCCTTAAACGTGCCAGTTCAGTTGCTGTCTGTGCAGGGTGAGAAAGCTCTCGGATTTGATAAAAAATACTGAATTTGTGTTACGTAGATGAATCAAGGCCTTACCGGTTTGGAACTACATAAAAGCGAGAATTTTGAGTGAACTGTTCCTTTAATTTTCCAGAATGCATTGTTGAATTTCTTTGATTTGACCTCCAAATTCTTCTACCTGTCGTTCCATCATAAATTACATTTTCTCAAGTCTGAATTTTGCACAAACCTACACATTTTCTATATACCTTTAAATAAAGTGTCTTTTCTGTTTGAAACAAATACAAGGCCTAGTAAAAAAACCCTAAAAGCGCTTTATAGTATAGTGTAAGAAAAAGAGCTTTTAAACTCTTCATATTGAGAGAACAAAGCCCAGAGCTGAGATCAAATACCCTCTAATAAGGACTCCCTCTACTCCATTGAGTCAGACTGCAACATCACCTGCAAAGCAATTATGGCAAGTGTGCTTTGCTGTTAGACATTATGCAACCTGCGAAACAGCATTTAGCGGAGGTACTGTGACCAGGTAAAATCATATTGACCCTCTACCTCACATTTTAGATATCTATCAGTTAACTGAACATTTGAGCCCTGGAAGCTGTCGGTCAAATGAGCAAAATACTTCATTCAAGTTTAATGCTTTATTACCACGGAAATTGTTTTCATGGTATATTTTGAATTTTTTTTATAAAAAGTAGGATGTTGGTATCGTCCATATAAAGACATTGAGCTCAATTTGTAGAGGACAGCCCATATGAACATTATTTTTTTAATTCCCTGGTCAGGGTGTGCAGATGAAGTTTAAAATTCTTAGCTGTAACTGGCCCCTTATCTGACCTGAGAGAGTTAAATGAAGTATTTCTTGCATGGTTGCCCCATGAAGATCAGCAGATACTGCCTCAGAGACTTTGCTCCAAAAGGTACGAGCCATGTGCTAGCTTTTTGAACTCAACAGGGCAATATGTCTTTTCCTCTCTGAGCACAGCTGGAAGTCATCCTCCTCCTCATTACTTAAACTGTCAGGATCGGCCCCAAAAAATTCTGCACTGCATCTATGAGCAAAGAACAAAATTCAATCACGCCACAATGGCACTGGCCTCATTACTTCTAGGAAAGTGCATCATGTAGTAAAACTACAGACGATGAAACTACAGTTTTACTGCAAAGTCAGTTTTTACTGACCTGATTCCTTATGCCTTGATGCAGCTCTTTCTTCCATAGAAAACTCCAATTGCCAAGTTTCAACGTACATGTTTCCAAGCATCCCTTTTTACAATGTCTATATTGAATTAAATGATTGATATTGGTTGGTGAGCTGGTTGTGTTTCAATTGTAGAGTGCACATATCAGCGTCAGGTAAAGATTTTCCTCTATGATTTCCTCTCCTTTCCTCTTGATTCAATAGCATGTCTTGATAATTCATGTTGCAGTCATCCAAGAACAACTGGCGTCTGTGTTTTCACAACAAACAGTGTGTGACTAATGATAAGAACTGAATTTGATTAAATTTAGAATTGTATTGTTTTTAGAATGTATGAGCTTTTTTTGGTGAGTTTACAATTATCAGCCTACATTAAAAAGATAAAAGAATTATATAAAATCAAATAGAATAAAGGCAATCTGTCTGATTAATTCATGAACGAAGCAAGAGACCGTCTTTATAAATAGGTAATTGAACCAGCTTGTTAAGCTTAACGTTGGACCATTATTAGGCTGGCTATATTGAGATTTGAATTGATATTTTAGATTGTAATAGAGGTTTAGATTTTTTTATTGAGATATTTAAAACAATGTTGAAGCTTAGGACAAGCACTATTGTTACAAATAGTGAAAGCAGGTCAGGGAGATTTGGATGCTGCTAATACAGTATTTGTTTTGGATGTGAAACTGTTATGGCTATGTCAAATGATGATGAAGAAAGCACATGCAGTCTCAGAATTAACTTAAATGCACGCTTAATTGAGAATTGATACCACAAGCCAAATTTTAATGAAAACTAAACCATTAAAAATGAATAAAACCTACAATCTAGTAAGAGGCCAAAAAGGCAGGACTATTTCCAGTTCTGCATCCATAAAGTATAAAGTAGGCAAAAATATTTCTGAATGCAGAGTATTCAAAAAGCAGTAGACAAACAAAACAAACAAACAAAAAAAGAATCTCAGATGACCTACTATTTCTGTAGAGATCATGAAGTGCGCATTCAGTGGACACTTTACTATCCCATGAGGCCACAGGAGAGGATTTGTGAATGGCAGTGAAGTGACCCAACTAATGCTGGTAGGTCACATGATGACAACAACATGACAAATGTAGTACGTCCGAATTACAATCATACTACTCAGACTGTACACTTTTAGAAACAGCAATGCCTTTTTATAGTGTAGTTAGTGCACTTTTTATAATGCACTTATACATAGTATTCTACCATTGCCAAGGATTGTATTGGCTTTGATACAGTTTGCTCAGAAAGTTTTAGTTGTTCATTGAATCATTCTTATACATATTACTGCATTTCAGGAAATGGCTTTCTGGAATATCAACTCTGGCTCTTGTTCACACTTGACCTGGAACACTGAGGTGTAAAAAGGGCTCTCATGTTAAAAGAGAGGTTTAAAAAAAAAGCTCAAGGTGGTAACATATTAGTCATTTTTAACAGCAAGGTCTGCATTGATGCTGTATCAAGACCTGTAAGCTGCCTATTTGCTTTTAGGGCAAATATTTATCACCTGGACAGCACAACAAAAGGGTAACCATTGCGGCTCTATTTCATCAGGAGATCCTCCTCTGCCAGAATCTCCATCTATGACTCAGATGTCACCTCTGATTGATGGCGAGCACTTAGCGTTCCCACAAGGGGCCCATAAGCACCTGAGAGCAGTGATGTGGCTAGACAAGACTGATGCCTCATCCGAGCGGATGGATTGACCGCTCGTCTTCAACAGCATAGGCAAAAGGGCAGGGGGCTTGATTTCACAGGGAGAGTAAAGTAAATATGACCCCCATTGACATTCCATTGGTTTTCAGCGGGGCTATCAAACTCCTTTCTGTCAGCGGTAAGATAACACTTTGCGATGGCTCTGATTTAGTGGGGACTGTTGATGCATTGATTTACATCTCATCTCTTGTCTGTAAACCATCCATTAATGCATGAGAGGTGCATTATCTCTATGCGTGTTTGCACCACAGACAAGAGCAGGAAATAAGATGTCTTCACGCCTTTTCCGTCTGCTTGTTTTTTCCACCTCTGAATTTAATCTCTAAAAACTCCTGGGCCGAGAAAGACTGTCTGGCATATCAACAAGAAACTTCGTAACCTTTCGTTGACCCATCCGTAATGAGTTTTAACTCGCATCTGTCATAGAATGTGTTGACAATGACAAATCTGAGTGCCACATGCTGAGATGAATTCTAAACAGCCTGGAGAACCAGAAAACATCCATGTTTACGCATGGAGTAACTATTATGATTTTGATGCTTTGGGAAACTCTGGTTATGGCTCCGTGGTTGCATTCTTGGGCTCACCAGAATATATATTTTTTTTTTTGACACTTCTTGTGTGAGGGAAGCGGAGCGGTCGTGGCTCGGGGTGCCACGTATTAGAGTCGGTGGTGAGTCTGCAGTGTGTTCCAAGTCATGCCTTTGACAGATGCCACATTAGCATGATCAGACTGGTCTGGCCAGATCGTCCGTCCTGTCATACTGGGCACTGGCTGTCTTGACTGAATACATAAGTGTGTTATAAGGCCAGAAAACAGCCTGGAGAACTGAAGGCTGGGGCAGCCTCTTGCTTTGAAGCCAAAGCTGTGTAGATATGGAGAACATGGAGCCACAACTCGGGCAATTACTGGCAAGTGCTTTATTTACCAACATATCCAATATTAAATTAGTTCAACACATTTTTATAAAAATATGTACCTCTGGGTATACTTTTTTTACATACCTTACTACATGTTTTGCAACATTTTCAAAGAGAAATGTCCACTGAGAGGATGTAAACCCTGGCACTTTTTATTACATTAATATAGGTATATATTGCTGTGTTTTTATTACGTTGCTTCAGGTACATATTGTAGTGGTTCAGAATTCAAAAATTCAAGTATATTGTTTTATCACTGCAGACATGACAAGAATCCAATCGAGCAGTGAGTTTTTTAATCAAATATTTATTAACCGACAGCTGCTTTTAAATTTTGGTGGAGAGCGGAGCATTTGAATCCCTGCAATACAAAAAGTTTACTGGAATGGCCCTTGTGAAAAACTTTCAGGATCTAAAACTTTCAGAGTTTTCTCTGTCTCTGTAAGTTATTGAAAACACCCCTGAAAACACATAACACACAGTAGTCATGCATTTGTGCAGTGGAGCGGCTCTCTCTCATAGTGTATGACGTGACAGACAACTAGTTGTCCAGTCCTGTTCCATTCACACAGCATGTGTGTTCATAGAATGCAGTAGTGTATCCTGATATTTACAGGTATGAGTTTGGTTACAGAGTCCACTTATACAGTACATTTAAATTCGGTTGTCAGTTCACCTTTTAGTGCTTATTCCTGTGTAAAAACCGCATTCTACCTTCGAATTATCATGTACCGCCAGGTGGCTAGCTTTTACCTCAGACATTGCAAGACGGCAGAGAGAGGTCTAGGGGCAACCGAAATGGTTGAGGGAATGCAGGGATTTATATAGCAGAAATACATAACAACATCTCTGCCAGTAGCGGTTTTAGTACGGTTTGGTGGATGTTACAGTATCTTGACTCTTCTTTTTGATGTTTTTATATCAGCAGCTAAAACAAAACTTGGTAAACTGCGGGCTTCTATTGTTTTGATAGCTACTGTACAGTACATTGCTATGGTTTCCTCTTTGTCAATTATCACAGATACGGGAGTAAGTCTTGTTCCATACACACATGGAACGATCATTTAGGGCATTTAATCCCACGTTTAAATGCATTTGTCACTCTTGATAATTTTTTTGTGAGAACCACAATAGCGTAATTTATTAGGATTCTTTGATTGATATAAAGGTAAAAAAAACTTTACAGTCTCTTTTGATCAATTTAATGTGTTTGTCACGCCTGGTAGCCTGCACCACTTGGAGACATTGTTCTGTCTGTTATTCTGGTCATGGACTCCATTTCCCATCATGCTGTGTTTTTCATTAGTGTCTACTTGGTTCGGCTGTGTTCCATTTCCTATTTGGTCATTTGTTCGTGTATATTAAGCCCTGGACGGCTATTGTCGTTGTGAGTTGTTGTAAGTGTTACCTCAAATGTTTCATGCAACTCTTTCTTGGTTCTGTCAAGTCAAGTCAAGTCACTTTTATTTATATAGCACTTTTAACAATACAGATTGTAGCAAAGCACTGAACATAATCAAGTAGAAGAATAGAGTGATGGTAATGTATAATGACGAGAATTAAACAATTTATTTTTTTAAATAAAAAATTTAAATTTATTTATTTATCAAATGCAGAGACGGTCTCTGTAGTCAAGATGATGATAATCACTAGAAATCAGGTGTCCCCAACTAAGCAAGCCAGAGCCGACAGCGGCAAGAAACCAAAACCCCATCCATGAGAGAATGGGGGAAAAAAACCTTGGGAGAATCAGGCTTAATTGGGGCCAGTTCTCCTCTGGCTGGACGCCCAGCATCTAATTTCCAGTTCAATTTTAAACACGTCAGATTGTGTAAATTACTTATAGTGTTTGTGTGTGTGTTTACGCGCATCTGGATCTGGCGATCTATCCACTGAGCTCATCTAGGTGTTCTGGTCTACAATGAAGAGCATCTCTGTGTGCTGGTACACCTTCTGATCTGGATACATACTGAGGAACAGAATAAGAGATAGACAGACTAATATTAGCATAGAAGCCATTCTTTTTACGATGTAACAAGTACATTGTGGGTTAAGGGGAGTGTTCCTGTTTCCGGCCGATCTAATTAATTCAGCCTAACAATCCTTTAATGGATTTGATTAATAAATGTGTATCATTGTGTTATGTACGTTACAAAAGTAATATATTACAGTAATAGATTACTTTTTGCTGTAACGCAGTAGTGTAAGTCAAGTTTCAAGTTTCAGTAATATTTTACTTGTTACATTTTCAATAAGGCTTGCGTTACAACACACGCTTAGCCGAAATTTTAATTGTTCAATAATCAGCAAGACAGCACATCAGTGGTCCTTCTACCAAAACAGCTCAAACTGTTTCAGGTATTATTTCGTTTAGTTTTTTTTTTTATTAAGGTAATTTAGAAAAACGCTTGGAGCATTTTTGTTCATTAAATATTAAGTTTTAATTTTTTTTTAAAGTAATGTTTGTTTTTTTTTTAATTAATTTAACCTTTTCAAATCGTCACAACTTTGCTAAAATAAAATAAAACATTTCAAGCATATAACACTGTTTAAACGTTAAACCTGCGCAGTAATAACACACGTGCGATTGTATGATGGTATATTCACTTTGTGAGGAGAATCAAAAGCAGTATCTTGCAACACACGTAGGAACAAGTGGAAATAAAAAGGCAGACGGCGTCATTTTTTCTGATAGGCTAAAGGTATGAGTAATACCTCATTCAGAACTTTTACGGGTCTACTTTTATTTGTGTGTCCACGTAAAAAAAAATAAAAAATCGCAAAAACCAAAACATATTCCTGGTAATTAGGCTACTTTTGCTGATGCTGTGACAAGCTTTAGTCTATTGTGTGTATTTGAATGCAGAGCTCTTCAGCTGCGCTGACTGCACTCTTATCTGTATTTTGATGAAAGTAACTCCAAAGTAATACAAGAGTCATGTAGCGCATTACAATTTTGAACCAGTAATATTGTAATGTACTGCATTACTTTTAAATAGCTGTAACAAGTAATATATAATATATTACAGTTTGGAAGTAACTTGCACTACACTGGTAAGCCAGAGTAAAGAGATGTGTCTTTAATCTAGATTTAAACTGAGTGTGCCCGCCTCCCAAACAGTATTAGGTAAATTGTTTCAGAGTTTGGGTGTTAAATAGGAAAAAGAGGGTTCCTTTTCAGGAACTCGATCTACGCAGACGAGGCGCTATGGGAACGCCCTCAGCGTGACGGCTCTGAATAGTGTGTTGAATCAGCCAATTGTGAATTGGGACATCATCAGTGGGTGACGTCACTGGCCAGGAAGCATAAAAGCACATCCACTTCCATTTAGGGAGCGTGCAATTCATTTCTCAACCATAAGCCATCTCCAAAGGCGTTTCAGAGAATATGGCAGTACATCCAACCGGTCTCACAAACGCAGACCACGTGTAACCACACCAGCCCAGGTCCTCCACATCCAGCAGGTTCACCTCCAAGATCGTCTGAGACCAGCCACTCAGACAGCTGCTGAAACAATTGGTTTGC
>JAUCMT010000021.1:6062908-6110714 GCA_032357475.1 Enteromius thamalakanensis
GATGGAGCATTGAATAGGTTCCATACACAACAAAATGGCATGACAAACTCATTTTATATTTGGCGTTTATCGCGTTTTGGAAAAGAGCTCTTCAATTACAGAAGTCAAACAGTTCCTGGTTCACCAGGTTTGCACACATTGCAGGAGGGGTTTTGGGCCACTCCTCCATACAGATCTTATCTAGATCTGTCAGGTTTCGGGGCTGGCGCTGAGCAACAATTTTCAGCTCCCTCCAAAGATTTTCAATTGGATTTATGTCTGGAGGCTGGCTAGGCCACTCCAGAACCTTGACATGCTTCTTACGAAGCCACTCCTTGGTTTTCCTGGCTGTGTGCTTTGGGCCATTGCCATGTTGAAAGACCCAGTCATGACCCATCTTTAATGCTCTGACTGAGGGAAGGAGGTTTTTGCCCAATAAGTCAAAATACATGGCCCTGTTCATCCTCTCTTTCATACAGTACAGTCGTCCTGTCTCCTCTGCAGAATAAAAGCCCCACAGCATGATGCCTTCAGCCCCATGCTTCACTGTAGGTATGGTATTATTGGGATGATACTCATCCTTCTTCCACGAAAGACGGCGTATGGAGTTTAGACCAAAAAGACCATGATGTCTTAGTGTATTACTGATAGTAGCCTTGGAAACGATGCTCCCAGCTCTCTTTACGGCATTGACCAGCTCCTCCAGTGTAGTTCTGGGCTGATTCTTCACCATTCTTAGCATCATTGATACCCCACAAGGAGGGATCTTTCATGGGGGTGGTGATGACGATGGTCTGAGTGTAAAATCTCTGGAACACCATGAAGCAGAACATAGTCCTCAAACAGACAATGTGCTACTGTCTGTGCTAACTGATTAGGCAGGGGATACAAATTGACAAATTTTGTGAAATAGTCCTCAACAACCAGCACATAATGATTTCCTTTTGAAGTAACAGGCTGCTCTAAGATGTCCATGGCTACCCAAATGGCCGCAATAGGATCCACCCTTCGGCGCATGTTGGATGGAACAGGACTGCGCTGTGTCTGGCATGCCTTGTACTGCTTACACCAGTCCTTGATGTGGGGAGAAACTGGTATGACAAAAATGAGTGCAGAGGGGACAACTATTTGGATGACAGGTTTACTTGTTAAGGGGCAGCAAACTGAGCAACCATCTTTCTATCAATGATAGAAAGATGGTTGAATTCAGTCCAAAGCTTCGGTAAAAACTGAGAAGCCCCTTGTACTTTTCTCCTGGGAGGTCTTTGGGCATGTGCCACCCAGCTCAAAGCAGTCTCAATATCAGGGTCAGCTGCTTGCATAGCCCTGATGTCTGAAAAACTATGAGACAACACATTACTGAGAGACATGCTCTCAGAGTTTCTCTGGAAGGAAGTTCTCTGGAGTCATGTCGCCTGTGGAATCTTTGACTTTAGAGGATGTGCAATGTATCTGTCTGATTAGAACTCACCACATTTAATTGCAATGTCCCTTTAATTTTATTTTCTGCCACATTCATGTCAAGTGTCCCAGGGCGGCGATAAAGTGCCTCCACATTTTTTTGATGTTATCCATCCTTGTGAACAACGACCCAATTCAATGGATTAAGCTCCAGTATCCCATCTCGCTCTTCTCCCTGTTGGGTCATCATCAGTTGACATCTGCTGAAGAGCTAAGAGTGGACGATGGTCTGTGATAATGGTAAACGAGGCAAGTCCAATGTTGTGCTTGAATTCCCTTACCACAAAATAGCCCACAACTCATGATCAAATGTGGACCAGCGTTTCTGTGTAGAATTTAATGCCAAGCTGGCATACGCCACTACATTTTCACATTCATCTCTGTCCTGTGCAAGAACTGCACCAACAGCCAAATTGGAGGCATCAGTGTAGATTTTTAATTTCACACTGAAGTCAGGCAATATAACGACAGGCTCAGATGACAACACATTTTTCAGGTGATTAAATGATTGATCGCATGTAGAATTTCACATGGACACATTTTTACCAACGAGTTGATTCAGTGGTTTAGCAAGTTTTTGCAAAGGCCTTGATGAAACGTCTATAATAAGTACACAAAGGCTCTCACCTCTGAAGGAGAACGAGGGACTGGTCAGCTTAAAACGTTCTTAGTTTTCTTGGCGTCAGACTGAAGACCCTTTTGAGAAACTACATGGCCCAGGAAGATTAGAACATCACTGGTATGGTGGCATTTTCGTGGGTTCAGTCTTAAATTTGCCGACTGGATTCTCAAAAACAACTCTTTTGGGCTTAACATGTGTTCCTCAAAGTTTTATTGTAAATCAAAATATCATTGAGGTATACCATGAAGGTGTGCCATTGGAGCCCTCTGAGAACCAGCTCTATCTAACGTTGAAAAGTAGCCATGCCGTTGGAAAGGACCATTGGCAAAGATCTCCACTGAGTCGTCTTTTCTCAATCCTCTTCTGCAACGTCCACCTGCCAGTATCTGTTTGAAAAGTCTTGTGTCCTGAACCGTCTAGTGTGTCATTGACACGATTATGTCTTGATCACAGTGAATGAGAGTCTTTAATAGTCACACTGTTCCAATGTCTGTAGTCGACACAGAACGCAATGTGCCACACTTCTTTCTCACCAAAAAAACTGGCGACTCCCAGGGACTACAGCTTTCCTCGATCACACCATTTTCAAGCAAATCAGCCACCTGTCTTTCTATTTCAGCCCATTTTTCAGGAGATGTACAGTGTGCACACAGTTTGACTGGAGCCTGTTCACCAGTTCTAATGTGATGTTTCACCAGCTTACATTTGCCAGCATTCTGTTTGGAGGAGCTGAAGATGTCGTGAAATTCTAACAGCATGGCATACAGTGCAGCTTTCTCTGAATCAGAAATAGGGTACTCATCCAGTGATTTAAGAGTCACAGCTGTGGAAGAGGTCACTGCAGCTATGTCAACCGGGGCATGAAACAGTTGAACATCTGATTGATCAGCTGAGTATAACTCACCCAGGTGCATTCCTTGTTTTAATGAGATGTCATGTCCAGTAGGATTCAAAATCTAAGCTTTCGTCACTCCACTGTGAACTTCAGCCAATGTCTGAACTACTAGACTAGTAGACTCTGCAGCATTGGGTTCTAGGTATCCAACAAAGTGACTTGCCACATGAGCAGCATTGGGTAGACATACTTTAACCGGCACCTCTGACTCACTGAGAGGTGGCAAATTTATAGTGGTTGCCAGTGACACCTTGCAAAATGTTGGAACAAAGTCATGTACCAGTAAGAAGAGGAACTGTGACGTCCCACAATTGGAGTTTAGCATGGCTGTGGCCCAATAATGCATGATTCTCCAACAGAAAATCCCAGTCCAGCAACACAGACTGTGTGGTTTCTCTTAGCACATGAAAAACATGCTGCCATGACTCAGTTCCTAGCTGGAATGTTACAGTGATGGTACCCAGTGTATCTAGTATTTGTCCATTCACTGCATGTGCAGAAACATAGTCTTTTCTCAGTGGGTGATTGCGAGGTGTTGATATACGAAAATCTGCACTCATAATAACACACTCGAACCAGAATTGACTAACATCCGAACCTCCATGCCTTCAATCACTCCTTTTTACATATGACACTAACAGCTCCTGGTCAGAACTTAACTCATTGTCTTTTAACACAGAATTACAGTTGTCAACATTGTCAACATGAGGGCCGATAGGCAATATACTGTAGCTGGTGTTTGGGCAGCAACATCAGCTTCCAGGTGACATGAAATGCTCCCCATTTTTTCTCGAATTATTCTACTAGCTGTTCCATCTGCGAGGACGGGGGCTTGAGCTGCGTCTTGCAAGAGACATTAGCACAATATAACAAAATCAAATTAAAGTCTGTTACAGTAGCTAAAGTTACATGAGGAAAAAGAAGCGAGAAAATGCTCAACATAAAAATGATGGACATATCGTTGGATTTGGCACATCACGGATATGTTCTTGAAAAAAATATGTGCTTAAAAGATAAATGTTAGTACAAAATGATGTATGTGAGCGAAGTGCTCCACCACCATTCCATCATGAGTACAATTCATGCCAACGACCCGTAATATAAATGTAACACATTGAATTAAACATAAAATTTTAAACTATGCAGATTAAAATAGAATTTTCTTGTAAAACATAATTCAGATTTATTTACAACTTTGAAAAAAAATATATATATCTTTGACAGTGTAGATGATTTATATTAGAAGCAGAAATAAATGTTTGTATAAATATTTGTACAAACATTTATTTGCGCAAATACCTTTATATTATCAATTGGGTTATAAATGTAACAGAAAATGGCAGGGTTGCATATTAATAAAATAAAATTCAAGCTATGAGTTAAATTGTCAGTCTGTAGGTTGAGATGGTCCAGTGGCTGCTTGCTCCATTTTGTTAAAAGCCATCTGTCTCTAATTTCTTAAAAGCAGGCATTGAGCCCACAAATAAGATCTCTATGTGTAACGCTTATAAAAACCGTTATAAAAGTTTTTCGTTGGATGCTGGGTGATATAAGAACATGCAGCTAAGCCACATTATCTAAATGTAGGCCACAGCACTGGTGCCATCCATTTGCTGATTAATTAAGATGACATTGCTTAATGGCAAAGCAAAGGTTCAGCAGTTTGGACACTTAATTGTAACGGGAGAGCAAACAACAGGGATATTAAACAGACTGCACTCAGGAAACACTGCCTAGAATGTTTGTTCTTACTCGATTTTGAATTGGAAAGATTGATCGACTCTATCTTCTCTATCTCTAAAAAGCCTGTGTAGACAACAAGCATTTTTTCTTCTCAAAGACCTCAGAAGTACATATTCAGAAAATATGTAGGTCTGTTTATTTTAGAGCTGAGACAGTAAATTAAACGTGCACCACCTGTCATGGTAACTCTTCAGATGCGCTGAGCGTTCATTGTATTAATAACGCAGATTTCGGTAAGTCAACTCGTGACAACCTTGTGGTTTCCCGCTGTTCTTGTGGTAGCTGCTAGGTGCGTGTTCCCAAGAGGAAGCGGTGTGCTCTCTGTGCAAATACAAACACTGAGTGTAAAAACCGCTTCCCGAATGTGTGTTGAAGAATGCGGCATAACACTGAAAACACATCCAGCCCCTGATATGTGCTGCTGGAGCTTGTTTCTTCACTCTCAAGATTAGTAAACACATTTCAACACAAATTCCCTTTACACTCAACCTAGACGAGAGATTTGTCTTTTTTGTACCTTCTGTGATACGTTTTCCTGTGAGATCTCTTAATCACATGTGAAGGGTGCTACAATTAATCTTAATTACATAACAGACATTGTGCTACACATATTACAAATCCTCTTTTGGGACGCACTGTAAAACAATAGAGGAGAAATTAGATGGGGGATTACTGTTCAATAATCCCATTAACGTGTGAAAGCAGCGACAGGACTTCTCACCCCAGTTGTTTAATTCATGGGAATATTTTGGATGCTACAGTGGCTTAAAAATCTATAAAGAAATTGAAATAAATGCATGATGCCCGTCAAAGACATTTTATAAAAAAAATAAAAAAAAACTATTCTACGTGCCTTAAGAAATTGCTGTTGTATCTTTGAAGACTACAGACTAAACTTAGGATACTAGCATGGTAATGTTCTCCAAACAGGCAAGAAAGAAACAGCATAAAATAAAATAATAAAAAAGTATTACAAAATATTGTAAGAAAAAATAGTTTGAATTAACACTAATGTATGATATACACAGCTTTATTAATTGAATATTTATGAGTTTTTATATTATAATTATTTTTATTACAAAACCATATTATATTATAACCACCTTCTCAACACCTGGACTAAATCTTTAGTTAGGATGCACTGTTATATAGGTTTATTTTTAATTATTGGTCAAAGCTAATCCTTTTTGAAGTACTGAATACCAGCAATCACAAAAAAAAACAGATTGAGAATTAGCTAATTGCGTTAATTGTGGTATAGATGTAAGTAATCTTTGTGATTAAATACCTTAAACCTAACCTATTAGTAATATAAATGTGTATTTCCTCCTGAAAGGATTTGTAAATATTTGCATGATGCAAATGCTTGTTTTTAGATATTACCAGTATGCTAATAATGTATGTTTCAGTGTAACACATTTTAAAATGTGCCAATAGTAAATGATTTCAGATCAAATCTGTCATAATATGCAACATATGTAGCCCACAAATTTGTTTTATTCTTGTGCTTATTTTGACGACTTGTCAGCTGCCACTGTGGCCTAGAAAACTGCTCTCAGAAAAGTTAATTGAGCCAGTCAGTCATGAGATTGTAATAATAAATTTATAATGTTGTTTCTCTAAGGAAAACATTAAAGCCAGGCATTGTGCAGATGGCACTCTTGGTTTGGTCAACCTACTGTAACTCAAAAACGTTAAATGTATTTCTGTTTCATTCTTCTGTCATATAGTAAATAATATAGATTAATACTGCGAAAATATAGCTTTGCTAAATCTCTTGAGTCTTTGTAAAACATTTCTGCTGCTTTTGAATATCTCAGCGGTCTGATCAATTTCTGATATGTTCTGCATTTGGCGCCCAGGCAGTGGAGAGAAATGGGTTTGTATTTCCTCTCACATGACTCCCGGTTGAATTACAGTACTACTGTAACACTATTTCTGTGAAGTCACATTAGTAATATATACAACTCTCCCTAATGACAATATTGGCCTCCTTTTGATATCCCATTTACAGGAATATCAACTCAATATGAAACAATTTCCACATAAATTAAACAAATTGCTTGTAATTGCATAGTTCATATTTGTTATTGTTGTTTTTTTTCCTTGTTATAATCATAAATTGTTGATAAATTGATAGTGATAAATGTAATATCTTCCTGCTTTTTTCCCTAAAATGCTCACTGTAAAACAATGGTAAAATTAACCATTATTACTGTACACTTTACTATAGTGCATTCGCATCTGATGTCAAAATGACAAGCTGAATTATAGAGAATACAGTTTCTCTCAATATGTAGATGAATGAATAGGTGTCTCTGATGCAGGTAGTTTAAGAAATGGCAGACACTCTTCGACTTGCAGACATTAGGATAATTCAGAGAGAGTTAAATGAGCCTAATGGTCTGGATATGATAAACAGGTCTGTGTGCTGTGCCAAGGGTTGTATCTGGAACAATTTACTTGCAGTGATATCAAAACAATCGTGTGTTTTAGTTCCTCCATTATCTTCAGACTTCTTGCTGTATGAGAGTGGCAGAATCAAATCCCAGAAGTCATCTATATTCCATGTGATGGGCTTGTTTTGAATTCCATCCTGGGGAGTGTTTTAGCCGCACAGTGGGTGAAACATGAACTGTTGCCATACCTGAAGCGTTAGGCCAGTTCACACTATGAGAAAAACAGCAGACACTTGCAGAGCCACAAATAAACAACAATGAAGACATACAATTGAAAGGCAGAGTTTGATTGCAAGAGACAACAACACTTATGATTGCATTATGCTTTCTATCTAGATATCTGTTTATCTGTCTCTCTGTTTGTTCATATCTATATCAGAAGAGTAGCAATACACATATTTGTACCTAAAAAATCCACTGAATGAGTGAGACATCATTGTAAACATCCAGTTTCTTTAGAAACAAAGTCATGTCTTTCCAATAATCCCTTTTTTTAAGGAAATTCAAACAATAAATGGAATTTTCATGCTCTTTGATGTAGTGTGACATTGCTGTATACACGCCTCAGTTCAAATGGCAGTGGTGACAGAAAGTGAGTCCAATCACCACTTCTTCTTTACTTCTTGGTTTAATGCGAGAAAAATCATGAACATCTTATTTCTCATGTAGTCGTGTTTTAACCACGGAATTACTTTAATAAAATAGCTTGTAAACAAAATGTCACATAGAAACTAGTCATCAGTGTCACAGTTTGTTAGTTCACTAGAGAAATTCAGTCTAGAGAAGAGCATTTTGTGAAATATTAGTCTATATAAATGTTATATTTTACTTTACCTGTGATATTTAACCTATAATGTACAGTATGTTGCATGTCTATTTTTTGATGTGAAATCTTAAGTAGTCATACATTGATTTGTAGTTTGTGTCCAAAGTGTATGATGCAGTCTTGCTGTCTTGAGTTTTCCTATTGTACTAGAAAACCAAAGCTGATCCCCTTATTCTTTTAAACACTTACCACCAAGTTTAGATTAAAGGGCTGTTTTATCCCTCGTTTTGTCAGCCATGGAGGGCTGTCTCATGGAGGGAGTGTGCTTCACCAGGATTGGTAAACTGCATGATTCCTATTGTTCCTATTCTTTAGATAATCTCTCTTTTATTCTTCTGAAAATTGTTCTGAAATATGCTGACAGTCATGAGAGAGGCAAAAGTGTCCAGGCCACCAGGTAATGCCTTTGCACT
Organism: Enteromius thamalakanensis; assembly: GCA_032357475.1. Taxonomy (NCBI): domain Eukaryota; kingdom Metazoa; phylum Chordata; class Actinopteri; order Cypriniformes; family Cyprinidae; genus Enteromius; species Enteromius thamalakanensis. The sequence continues at coordinate 6,071,307 of JAUCMT010000021.1, forward strand.
AAGCGTTTGAAGATAATCCTCAGCTTGTGTTCTCTTCTGTAAAAAAAGTTAGTAAACACTGTTTTATTCTGCTTGCTAAAATCCAGTCCCATGGGTAAGAATATCTTTCTGTCTCTCCTGTTAGGCTCATGGGAGCTGTGATGTTGAATTCATTGCTCCTGCGGAGAGGCATTGCCACAGATAATCCCAGACTTCTAACAAAACGTGGTTCAGTAAGAAAAGAGGGTGACTAAATTCCCTGTGTTTATTGTAAAGAGACTAACAGAGGAAATGTCTGATGCATAATGAGTCTGTCTGATGAAGTCGGTGTGGCATAACACCTTATGAAACAATGGCTTGGGGGTGGAAAAGTATCCTTGTGTGAAGTTCAGCAATTGCGTCTGATTATTTATTTATTTGTTTGTTTGTTTTTCAGGGAGCCTCTAAGCATATTTCTTTGCTCTTGGTAAATAGGATAAAATAAGATAGCTTTGAAGGACCCCCACAGCTAAAACCTTGCCACCACTAACACCTTCTTTCTGACTGGTAAATACTGCAGTGTAATTATCACTCATTTGTCTATGATGTGTCATTACAATGCCAAAGTCGCCATTCTAATGTGTTTTAATGGACAGGATGTAATAATGTGGCCTTCAAGAGGAGTAAGAAATATTGTATAAAGAAAAAAAAATGGTAAAAGTCATATTTGCCTCTAGAAACTGAATTCTAGTTTAGGGATAATCAAACGTTATGATTTAATGGGGTTCTAATAAAGTAAATACATTCAAATAAAAAATATACGTTATTTTTGCTTTCTTTGCACGCAAAAAGTATTCCCATAACTTAGTAAAATCCTTGAACATTGTAGTACCCTTGGTGTCTATAGGAGTGTCAGAAAGCTCTCGGATTTCATCAGAAATAACTTTATCTAAATATCTTGAAAAATTTGTGTTCTGAAAATCATCAAGGTCTTACAGATTTGGAACCACATGAGGATTAGTAATCATTGAATAATAATTTAAATGATTACTCGATTCCAAAATTAAAAATTTGTCATTAATCACATATCCCCATGTTGTTCCAAACCTGTAAAAGCTTTGGTCGCTGAGATACTCTCTAAATTGGCGCAACAGTGACACTACAGTTATTTTTGTTTTCTTTCTGTACAGAAAGTATTCTTATTACTTTATAACATTACAGTTGAACCACTGATGGCAGATGAAGTATGCTGACAATATACAATATCCGCAGCACGAGTATAAACACCATTTCTTTCTCTACGAGGGCAGCCTACACTCTGAAGTGGAACCTGTTCATCGAGTGGTGCTCTTCTCAACGAGAAGGCCCCCAGAGATCTTGTTCTTGTAGCAATGGTTGGAGCAAAGGCTGTCTCCCTCCACCCTCAAAGTCTACATGGCTGTATTTCTGGACCTTGACAGTGGTAATTGTTTGGCAGTCAATAGGACAGTCACAAGACTCCTGGTTTTCATCCAAATTATCTTACATTTCAAAGACCAACAAAGCTTTTACAGTTTTGAATGACATGAGTGCAAGTTCCCTTTCAGTTAGTCACTCCGAGTCATGTCGGTGACCGACAAATAGGAATCTTGCTTCGAGATGACCAATCTACTTCGCCTGTATGAAAACATCCAGCTGCAGCTAATCGCAGCATGAGTATAAACACCATTTATTTCTCTACGAGGGCAGCCTACACTCTGAAGTGGAACCTGTTCGTCGAGTGGTGCTCTTCTCATCGAGAAGGCCCCCAGAGATGCCCGATCAGTCGTGCTCCTGTTCTTGTAGCAATGGTAGGAGCAAAGGCTGTCTCCCTCCACCCTCAAAGTCTACATGGCTGCCATCACTGAAAACCATGAGCCCGTAGATGGCAGGTCTGTTGGTAAGCACGACCTGTTTATCAGGTTCCTCAGGGGGGCCAGAACGTTAAACCCTCCACGGCCCCCCACTGTACCCTGACAACACTACAACATGTCCCATTTGAGCCTTTACCAGCAGTAGAGCTGAAGTTTCTCTCAATGAAAGCCTTGCTCCTGCTCGCATTGGCCTCCATCAAGAGGGTAGGGGACCTGCAGGAATTTTTGTGTTTTCATACATGTGAAGTAGATTTATCATCTTGAAGCAAGATTCCTATTCCTCGATCACCGACGTGATGTCTCTGTTTCCTTCTTCAGGAAATGAGGGTTGCATGCATAACCGAGACGTTATTGACCAAATTTGAATTTTTGCCTGAACTAACCATTTAAATTCAATAATAATTTAAAGGGTTATTCCACCCCAAAATTACAATTTTGTCATTAATCACTTAGCCTTTTACATGTAACATTTTTAATAAACCAACTAAATTGACAGCCCTAATTAAAGAATTTCTCAGGTGCATTTCGAGGCTTGAAATGTACAGTCCAAATCCTAATGTGTATTGAGCAGACAGCTTCAAAGATCTGTAGATGACATGTTGCTTTGGGCTAAATGTATAATGTGCAGCACAACAATCTTCTTTGGATAATTACTGAAATGACAAATATAGCTAAAAGACAATTATAGAGAAAAAATCATTCATTTACCTTGCCTCTATTGAATCTCATTGCCACATTGAACAATGTGTGCAGTGTGCGACTTATTAGACTATATTGGTTCATAAAGTAATTAAGACAGAGAGCTATGTGGGATGGAAGGAGGTGGGGTGTCAGATACAACACTGGATTCTCCTCGCAGAACAGACTGAGTCCATTAAATGCGTACATCTGCTCCATTGTGAGTAATTTCCATTACCACATCCATGTATTAGAGATGCTCTGATACATCTTGCATTGAACAAACCATATCCATTAGTGGGCTTGAAAGACTTGTTAATGGACAACACTTTATTCAGAGGATGTCTTTCTTATTTTATTGTAAATGGCATCGACTGACACTGGATTATATAACCCTGTATCACTTCCAGCACACAGAAATGTTAGTCAGCAGTGACAACAAATCAGACGGAGCTGTAAGAAAAAGAAGTAGAACTACGGAGACTGTCATGCTCGCATTACTTCCAAGCACCAACTCCAAAACATTTACAGTGGCTGGATCAATGTAGTGCTGATACAAAAGTTTCAGAGATTTATGGGCCGCGGCAAAACAGCATCCTCAGACGAAGAGTGAGAGCTAATGTAGAGATGGGAGGAAGTGTCCATCTAACACAATCAGCCTCCCTGTTATTTCTGACACTATACCGCAGACTAAAAGGCTACATTAGGCGGCCCTCACCTGCTTCGCGAGTCCAGACTGTGCCAGCTTTAATCAATAGACACAGACCTGCCCACTGGCTTTTGCTAGCAGACATGCCTCATAAGCTTTTCTGACAGAAAGGCCAGCCTGAAATGCAAGTTGATGAAATGGAAAAGAAAGAGATTGTCAAGCAGAGCAGTGAATGGAGGTAATTTTAAAGGATAACAAGATTTGAAAAGAAAAGCATGTTGTGATTAAAAAAAGGAAAGAAAACATGAGTGTTTTGCTATTGTAGGCCTTCAAATTAGTACTACTGTATATATTATACTAACCCACTGAGTTACTAATATTTGTTTTGTACCAATTTAATACACTGATAAGCTTCAAAAACCGACACATACATGAACATCACATGAATCAAAATTAATCACAAACAGAGTCTAACAAGGATAAAATATACCATTGATTCATATAATTTTGTTATTTTACTCAGTTAATTAATTCTTGTATATTTAAGGATGTACTTAATTGTATTAAAAGATATCAAACACCTATGTTTTGTTATAGCATGTCAAATAGGTTTTTCTGGACTTTCTGTTGAACAGAAAAAGTTATGGTTTCCACAAAAATAAAAATAATATGGAGTAGCAACTGTAATAATAAGAATAGCTGTTTCTTGAGCAACAAATCAGCATTTTTGAAGACATTGTGTGAAAGAAATTAAAGTAATAGCTGCTGAAAATTCTGATTTGCCTTCACAGTAATACTTTTATATATATGTATATTTACTGTATGTCTGTGACTCAAGTCACAAAATCAAATTATAAGATGGCAAGCATCAATGTTTGATTTCAACTATTCATTTCATTATGATTCAAATTGGCATGGCCTTACTCAGTCAATATTAAAGATATGGTTACATTTTCATAGAATGTTTTTTACCTTTTGAAGGAGGATTTTTGGTAGAAAACATGACTTTAGCTAGGTTTTCACAGCCAGGGTCACATATATGCAGCCTTGTTAAACATAATTTTACATTTTTTCTCAGTCGCGTGGTACATTTTTCAAAGCATCCTTAATATCAGTAAAGAAGTATTTCTCAAAATAATTTATTCCTTTTTTAAAAAAATCATATCTAACCCAAACTTTTAGATACAGTATGTGGTGTAAAAGAATCCAAAGTCAAGTATTTTATGACTATTTTTAGTATTTAATGAAATGTATGTTTTTATCTATAATGAACCTTTTTCTCACCTTACTTGATCTTATATTTTGTCTTTTCACAAAGCTCAACCATTCTATGAAGCCTTTTCTATACGATTCTTGAGAATGGTGTTATAAGGTGGGGTGGTAACCAGAAGGTTGCTGGTATGAACCCTGCCGTGAGCTATCACAGCTGTGCCTTCGAGCGAGGAGCTTAACCCCAGGTTGATTCAGAGAGACTTCACATTTACTGAACTGTAAGTCGTTTTAGATAAAAGTGTTGGCTAAATGACTGCTTGCTTACCAGACACTAGAAAGATCTAAAATATTAACAGCCATGTGATAGGCCATTCCTCATCTACAACAACCCAACAAAACATGTGAAGCAGAAAGGCTGTTTTCTCTGAGGAAGCAAGTCAGGAATAGTCTCCTCAGAAAGTCCAGTTACTCAAATGCTTGTTTTATGTAGAAGTGGATCTGAATTAGTACACTTACATTTTTGTGAATTCTATGAATGAAATATCAGTAGCTGCATTTCTATTACCCTTCAAATTGCGTAAATTACAATTGCGAATTGAAAATACGCCTAATGGAAACGTGTAATTTTTGCTCCCATAAAAAAAACTCCCATATATCGCAAAAAGTGTTTTTACGCTTGCATAAGGTGGTTTTTCAGGAAATTCGCAAAACATTTTTTCCACATTTACAGTTCACATGGCATAAAAAGTTATGTGATTCTTTAATGTAATAAATCCTCCAAGAAACACTTAATAAGGTGTTTGTTCTCGAGTTTAAGGGCCTTTTCCTGTCATTAATGCTCAGACAGTTTAAACTGATAACACACTGAAGCTGATGCACTCAGTTGATGCTTGTGTTTATTCTTGCCGTGCACATTTCTTAAGTATCTCTCCAAGCTGCTACTGTAAAGATCTGTCAAATCTCTCCCAAATTCAGTGGTATATCTAATCATGGGAGGCAAAAGGTTAAGTTTTAGCAGTAGAACATTGACACGTCAATTCGCAATAATTTTTTATCTACATTTATCAAATATCATCCAAGTTTTGCACGGTTAGTGAAACCATATTTTTTATATTCACCTCATGAGAGTAATCCTAGCATATAGTTAGATAAATAGGTCAGCTATAGGTACATTTTCACAAAAAGTTTTTTCTTTTATATCAGTTATGGGGCAGGTTGTCACATGTGCTTAATAACTTTTTATCAAAATATACTGAATACCAAGATGTGCCACTATAGTTTTCAATGGGAAAAATGCAAAAATGCCTGGAACTGTGAATTTTGCCTGACAAATGAATGCAAAAGAAACGTCTGGGGTTACAATGGTAACCCACGTTCCCTGAAGGAGGAAACGGAGACGTTACATATGGGATCTCGCATGAGAGACGAATCGTCTTCGAATCTTTTGGAAAAGGCCAATGCACGTAACCTTCCCAACGCCCTGGGGGCTGCATTTGGGGCTCCATTGGGATGCCAGTTTCTATTCAAGAAATTTTTAGATTTTAGAGCTGAAGCATGGGTTGGGGGGGGTGGAGACATGAAAAAGAAATTTTACATGGAAATTAAAAGGAATGCGCTATATCGATAAATATGGATATAAGTGAAGGCAAACACAGTCTTCGAGCTGACTGTGGAACCAAGATGTAAGGCCATAACCTACTGATGAAGGAGCCCAGTAGAGACAGAATCTAAGTCTGACTGCAGGGCAGGAGAAGGATAAAGGGGATTCGCCTTGGCATCGAAGAATCCGACACAAAAGGCACAGTGCAAGCCAACACACACGGCCCCCTCGCTGAGGTAAAAAAAAAAATCTGCCAAAAGGCACCGTGCGCCAACGCTGAGGTAAAAGCAACACTCCTTGAAGAGTGGGCTCTCAAACCTAGGGGGCACGGCTCCCCCTGGTATAAGTACGACAGGGAGATGGCTTCCACCGCCCAATGGGTCAGCCTCTGTTTGGAGACAGCATTCCTATTCTGCTGACCTCCAAAGCAGATAAAGAGCTGCTGAGAGCGTCTAAAGCTCCGAGTGCGGTCAACGTAGAGGCGCAATACGCGTACTGGACACAACTCTAAGGCTGGGTCTGCCTCCTCCTGGGGCAGAGCTTGCAGGTTCACTACTTAATCCCGCAAGGGAGTGGTAGGAACCTTGGGCATGTAGCCAGGCCGAGGTCTCAGTGTTACTTGAGAACTCTATAGGCACTCTTCGTCGACAGAGAAGTAACGTGTAGGTTCCAGATATCGGGTCGCAAGTGCCAGATGGTGCCCATACCCTGAGAGAGAAGGTCTCTCCTCAAGGGGATTTTCCAGGGAGGGGCTGCCGTGAGGAGCATTAGGTCTGAAAACTAAGTCCGGAAGGGCCAGTACGGCGCTACCAACAGAACTTGTTCCTCCTATCTGGGGGTGGAGCCGCCCTTTTCCAGGGTGGGTGGATTGCCGTGAAAGCTGATTAGCTGCACGGTTGAGTATACCTGGAATATAAATGGTCATGTCTGGCTCCACAGGAGCAGATGGCGGGCGAGTTGCGACATGCGGTGGGACCGTAGACCACCCTGATTGTTGATGTGCGCTACGGCTGCAATGTTGTCTGACGAGCACGTGCTTGTGGAGCAACATCGGCCGGAAGCGACGAAGGGCCAGAAGCAGGACTAGCAACTCGAGTCAGTTGATGTGCCACAGCAGTCGGGCGCCTGTCCAGGTACCGGAGGCTGCTTGCCCGTTGCATACAGCACCCCAGCCCATGGAGGAGGCATCTGTGTGCACGACCACGTGCCTGGACACTTGTCCAAGGGGCACTCCAGCCCATAGGAATGCAAGGTCTGACCACGGGTTGAATAGGCAACGACACTCCGGGGAAACGCCAATCCGGAGAATACCGCGGTGTCATGCCCATCTCGGGACTCGGCCGTGTAACCAACATTGAAGCGGTCTCATATGGAGGAGCCCCAGCGGCGTAACTGCAGCTGCGGCTGCCATATGCCCCAGGAGCCTCTGAAATGTTTTGAGAGGGACAGTTGTCTTGTGCCTGAATGACCTCAGACATGTCAGCATGGCCTGTGCTCGCTCCCCCGTGAGGTGGGCAGTCATTTCGAGTCCAGCTCCATACCGAGATAAGAGATCCTCTGCACTGGACAGAGTTTGCTCTTCTCCCGGTTGACCTGAAGGCCCAAATGGCTGAGGTGCCATAGCACTATTTCCTTTGCTGACACAGCAACTCTCGCGAGTGGGCTATTATCAGCCAGTCATCGAGGTAGTTGAGGTACGGATGCCCATCTGCCATAAGGCAGACAGAGACCCCTCCACGAGTTTGGTGAAAACTCGGGGAGACAGGGACAGGCCAAATGGGAGAACCTCGAACCCTCGAATGGAGAATGGCTATGAAACCATGATGAAATTGCTCTTTTTTGACGCCCGGTTGCGCAGGAGAGACCTCTCGCAGCACTGCATGCACTTAATGGCGAGGTCTCTTGCTGACGAGCAAAAAGACTGGTGCTCTTTTGAGCCTTTAAAAAGGCTGCCAGTCTCGCAGGTCCGTAGACAGCTGCCCAGTTGAATATGCTGCAACAACAAGAGAGCATGAACTCAGACAGGAACTCTTAAAAATAAAAGTGTTCACCTCCAGCAGACTCGATACATCAGACCAGTCTCAGAAAGCGAAAAGCTGCATGTGCAATCCAGCCGTGCACTCTTATACTGCCAGGTGCACCTGGCTGTAATTATTGCACGCCAATATTCATTGGCCTTTTCCAAAAGATTCAAAGACGATTGATCTCTCATGCGAGATCCCATATGTAACGTCAAAGTGAACTCGACTGAAGGGGAACATTTATTACACAACTGTTGTGAGATTTCAAATGTGAAATGTAATAGTAAGCTTAGAGAACAAATTGGGAGAATTTAATGTTTCCCCATTAAAAGAGATAGGAGATGAACTTGGAGATGCTCATGCTCTATTACTGTTGCATTTTGTTTAAACATAAAAGTCTATTTAATGTCTACAGTAGTCTTCTGGAAAGAATGCAGTAGTCTTCTTAACTGCAGGTTTTATTGCGTTAACTTAATGTGACAATATGCCCCACTTAAAAGGTCATAAGGTCTTCATGTCTAGTTCTTTTTTAATGGGCAATAATGGTGAAGATGTTAAATACTCAGAAATAAGCCTAGATATATTCACTAGAATAAAAAGTCTGATAATTAGCCCATCTCATTTATATCTTCCTAAGACTAAAATAACAGATTGTCTGCATTATGCATCAGTGTTAATAGCATTCATTTAACTATAAACATTTAGATGTGTTTTTAAAACTGTTTATGAGTGCTCATAATTTGTTGCTTGTAGTTAGTAGTCATCTTCTCTGGGTTCATTGTGTTCACTGGGACGGAAGATAATCTGTACTCATTGTTTAATCAGTCAAAATGTTTAGTATTACGACAGGTGTCCTGGCTTAGTGCTGCTCTGTGTGAATTGTCAGTTGGATATGGGACAGTCTAGCCTAGCCACATAAACCAAAACAAATATATTTTTTCCTTATACAATTGAAAATCAGTAGTTTTGGAAAAATATATTGAAAAGACTGTCCTTTTTGTGGTTTGAAATAATATACATAAAGTGCTCTTGAGCGATCATTCATTTACATTTGAGCCATTTGTGTTGGTGTGAGTCACTTGAAGTCTTTAGAACATTAATAATGTGGACCAATGTACACACTTTAATGGAGATATTATACATGGACTATTGTGCTTCTTGTTTTTCCGAGAGCAAATGGTGTGTGGGAGAAGCACGTTTTAGATTGTAGGTGTTGTATTTCTCTAAAAAGCTATGAGCGTCAGGAGTCCAGCAGAGTTAAGTAACTTATTTGTGCAAAGAAGTTGAACAGTTTCCATGGAGTCTATAGTGCTAACAGCTAATCTGCAAGCTTTTACAAAGTAATTTTATGAAAAATAATGCTTTAAACATACTATTTAGAGTCCATATTTTGTTTTTTCAAGACAACAGTACCATGATGAGTCATATTTACCTACAGTATCTCTTTTGATGTAGAAGAACTTCATGTACTATGGAAAACATACTATAGCTTGTTAGAACTTCCCGTAAAAAAAACGGAACAAAAATGACACTAAACAGTAGAAATAACCTCCGCAGCTAAATAAGTCTGCTTCAAATGTTAAAATTCTGATGAAAAATCATATCAAATTTCATTTCATTTAAAAAAATACAGTTACACTTTATTTTAAAGTTCAAGGTATTAAAGCATTAACTATGACTTTTGCCTCAATAAAAGCCTTATTTGCTGCTAATTAATAGTTTGTAAGGTAATTTAGGTTTTGAGTAGAATTCGGGATGTAGAATATGGTCATGCAGAATAAGTGCTTTATAAATACAGTAGGTTGCTAATAAACAGCATCTGTAAGTACGAATAAGCAGGCTCCCTATGTACTTAAATGTAACCCAGAAAAATACATTTATTTATGTTTGAAAAATAAATGTATATTTTTATTCAGTGAGGATATATGAATTTTTTTTTAATAAATTCTGTTATCTCTGTTAATTAAAGAATTGCAAGAATGAAAGAATGAAAGTATGGATTAATGGCTTATGAGAATTTGAGCTTTGCCATCAGAATTTTAAATAAATAAATGTAGCCTTTCCATTTAGCTAAGCCACTTCTTTTAAAAAAAACCTTGCAAGATGGTGTTAATAAAAATTTCAGTTCTAGTTTAGTCATGCATAGTTGGGTTATCAATAAATCAAGTGATTTAATGTGTAGGGTTGGCGATTAAAAGCAACTAGCTCTAGCCATAGCTGTGATTAAAGACAATCAACATCTGAACATCAGCCAACCGTATAATTGAGTACCACATGCTTTACCTCTCGTTAGCGTCAACTAGCACTAAAACAAAAATCACATAAAACAAATGAGCCATTTGTGTGGATGAAACAATTCCCATTAGTGCTGTTAATCTGATGGGTATTAGGGCCACAAAAGGTATTTTTAAACGCATTGCAATTTGTTGATTGTTGGAAGAGTTATGATTTATTAAAAGCTTTTTCATAAACACTAGAAACGCAGCTACTCCAGAGAGGGCAAAGAGACCGGCCATCACTTTAAAGACCCGCAGTGCAGTGTATTTAAAAGTTTGAGGAGAATTATATATATATATTTTGCAATGTGAAAATAGTAAAGTTTATCTAGAGTACAAGTCAATGAGGTCGAGGAGCGCAATCAACAATATAAACTTCTTGTGCCTTGAGATTAATTTTGCCACTCTCTCTTCAGAGGAAAAAAAATTACTTTCATTATATCATTTAATTCTTAATACCTGTCAACCCAAGAGAGCTGTCCCTACAAATTCAACCTGCACTTTTATTATTGAAAGCTTAACAAATAGCAACAGTGCAATATATATTTTTTTCATTTTCAGTCTGGTCACGTATGTCTTGTTTATAACTTCCTCTCCGGCAAATAGGCATGGTCAAATGAATGCAAATACATCCCATTATTGTGAGTAACATGGGAGATGGGGAGCTAAGAGTGAGTGACACATAAGGTCTTGGATTTGCTGAGAAAATATGAAACAAAATGAAACATGATGGAGTCATTTTGGAGACTTGTAAAGTAAGTTGAAATAAAAATTAAATTGTATTTCACCTGTTTCCTTGATGCAAGCACCTGGAAATGATAAGAAGATATTTCGACTGAACGAAGCTTTGTTCCACTGATCGGCAGTTATTTTCACGCATATTGCATGAAGAAATGTAGTAAAATGCAGATATCAAAAGGCGAAATGCAACACCTTAACAATGATGCATATTTTATACAGGCAAAAAATAAACCCACAGTATAAAGACAATCTGTAAAATGTCACATTATTCATATTCATACATGTAATCTACAGTATGCATTATTAATATGGTGAATACTTAATTTGACATTTTATTCTTACAATTTTAAACATATTACTGCACTTTAAGTGTTTCTACGTTTTGTTGTGCTGCTTAATAATTTATGTGTTGAAGGGGGTGCTTAATATGGACTGCAAAGAGCCAAACCTTCTATTTTATTCACAAACCTTTGTTTTATTGTTTTGAGAGGTAATCTAAATATTTGTGGCCATGAAATAGATGGAAAATATACTTGTGCTGCAATTCTATGAATGTTACTACCTGGTCTTATGGCATTAATGTACCTTGGTTCACTTTTTAGCGAGACACAAAATATGTACCAACAAGTACATACAGTATCACTGCACTTTCAAACAGAAATTAACAATAGAAGCAGTAAAACTCTGACATATTTTATTCCTTTTCATACAAATTTACAGTTTTCATTATTAAAGCATAATCTTTGCACAATTGCAGAACATAATGACTTCAAAACAATATTATTATGCTGGAGTTTTGATGCTTTTGAACGTTAGCATCACACATATCCAACTTCATAGCTATGTTTTTTTATAGATGGTAGGTTTGTTTGTTTTGCAAAGTTCGAATAGGTGTTGGAATGATAAAATGGCACGGTTGCATGAACAAATGTGTTTTTATAATGTGTTGGATGTGGTGTAGGGCATATTTCCGACATTAACTTTTAGCAACAGCTCACAGATATTTCAATTCTGAATCACTGCAGTACATACTTCTATCAACATAATACAAATTTGCCAGGGTATCCATGTTTTAGCGCCACTAAATGGACATTTCTCTTTGAAACTGTGGCGAAACATGCAGTAAGGCAATGATGTCGCACAAGAAGTACATATACCCAGCTTTGTAGACTTTTGAGAAACTCTGCAATGTGAAAAGGGTATACAGTATATATATACATGCTCTTATATGTATATATAATTTTGACTGCCAGTTTTACATAAAAAAGCTTTTGCTTAATTTTTTTGGACCTCCTTTTAATTTAATGAATCATTTATGTGAGTCATGTTGTGGGTGTAGATCCATCACTAAATGCTGTGTTTTACCAACCAGGGTGCCAAATGTATACACAAACCCTGTCCCGGTTTATTTCCTACAAGCCTTCTTGAGAAGTCTCATTCAAACGTAACCATATTAGAGTTTTGGTTGTGTGGATTGGTTGGTGCTCTTACCGCTGGCATGCAATGTCCATTTGCATCAGAGTGGCTGAAGTAGAAATCAAATCATTTGGCAGTCCTAATGTGTTTTGATTTTTCCATTAGCAGGCCAGTCGTTCTGGCGTTCACGCTGGCATGATCATAATTAGTGTCTTCCATTTGCATTATTGCAGTCAATTGAACTGGTAGAGCATTGATCCCATGCTGATTGGCACTACCTGCACCGCTTTACAACACTGATCTGAGTTACAAGCCAGAGTTGGTTTCTGAACCCTGACTGCATTAAACCTGCTTGTGTATGTCGCTTTCCATTTGCAGGGCTAATGTGTCCCGGCTTTGGAACAACCTCCCAACATGAGGCCCTTGATGGTGATGGGTGAATTAAGGTTGACTTCCAATCGATCAGGGCCTGGCCTGGCCTGCAGCGAAGGGAGATATTCGCATTCTAGGATTATAACCCCTGCAACCCCCCGCAGCCAAACAGCTGTTGACCTCCGAACGGATGCACAAACCACTTCTTATTTTACAATCCACCTTCTCTCTCACAATACCCTGATGGCCACTCCTCAAATGATACTCTGCCTTTTTTCAGCCACTCTTGATACTTTGTAGGTCATCTGGTATGGGCATAACTGTGCTTTATGCATTTGACATTTCAGTTTCCTTTGAGACACACAAAAATAGAAGAATGGAGCTAGTTGGTAATCTTAACAGACAATATGTACACTGAAATTTGGGCCGGTTATCAGTGAACCAATAAGTTTCATGTAGTGTACAGACAATTAAACTATCTAAAATGCAGATTGCACTCCTCTTTTCGACATGCCTGCCATTTGATAACTGACTGACCTTGATAAAGGAAAAATTAGTTACCAGTGAGATTCAAAACATTCTTTGTGAAAGCTGCATTTTAAATATTTCTGAGAATCAAATTGGTTAATCTTTGTGATTTTGAATAAAAATACTTTTGTGTTTAGATGTTTTGCAATTCTTGAAATTCCAGACCACAAATGATGCGAGTCAAGTCTGTCTGATTATTGCTGTGGCTTTTTAAATGCAGTTAATCTTCTTTATACAGTAAAAGTAAAACTCTCCAGTCTTGCTTTTTATCCCTCTCTGCCATATCCAGTATTGTTGTGAATAAGCCGAAAAGGAATTAATGAGTCAGCATGAGCGACTGCATTGTAACATTATTCTTAGGAGTTAAGAAGAAAATTGAAAGGATATTGTTTTTATGATATCATAAGGACATGAACATAAAAACTAACAGCTAAACACACTGAATAAACACATATAGCTTAAGATCATTCTACAGTAGCATTCCTGTTAATCAAAATCAGTGTCACTCATAAATTAGTGACCCTAAAACAATAAATGCTAATTTCTACATGCTTCAACATACTAAGCCAAGAATCAAGGAAATCTTCCAGCTTTTGTGGTGACGGTCTAAAAGTTTTTACAAAATCATAAGCTACTACTTATTGAGAAATGCACGCACTCAATTTGATTAAATTCGCGGGGTCTTGTTTCTTGGCAACCTACGTAACTCTGTTGTCTCCACCCATCTCTCTCTCTTTCTCTCCATCCACCTGTGCCTAGGTAACGTGATCACGCAATTAATAGCGGGAGCGCGCACACTGCTTTAGTGGTCCGCGCACCCGCAGCGCCCGTGGAAATCTGAATAGCCATTTCTTTCAAAAACCAGCGTTTTGAGATTTGTTTGTTGTTTTGGGGGTTTCAAAAGTGTCGCAGGCTATCAGAAGTAACAGGTAAGCGCAAATTGTCTTGCCTCCAGTGTAATTTTGTGCTTTGTTTACTGGCGTTTCCGCTGCAGTATTTCACTCCTCGCAGTTAAACTTGTAAGACACTTTACGCTTTCCCAGTAGCGGTTAACAACGTAAGTGTTTCAAACGCTACAGGTTATACATTAACAACTTTCCTTACATTAATGACACTTTATTAAAGCAGCTGGAAAAACGAATCCGTGCTCGTGTGCGCCGTTAAGTGTAACGGCATGTCGTGAACGAGGGAAGCACGCCCCCTTACAGCAAGTGCGCGGTCCCGTGACTTTCCCGTTAAACCTGGATGAGTTAAAACTGTTACTCTCGCGCAGAGCTCCGAGGACACGTCAAATCACAGTTGTACCCTCTCTTTTCGCAGGGTCAGACCGGCGGAGTCCAGCATCTTCGTGGCAGCATCTATTACAGGAGCGCCTTTGGAATGGGAAAGAACGCCTAAGTCATTTTATGGAGGCTTGTGGGACGCAACGAAACATTTCTTAAAGTGTTAGGCACCGAGGATATCAGTCCAGATCCCCCTTCAGTTCGGAGCATAGTCTTGTTTGGATTTCAGCCTGTTTGAAATGTGGCGTTATGTGATCGAGATAAATGTGCTATGTGTGTGATTTGGAGAGGATCCTGTGGAAGGTGTCCAGTGGGAAAGAGACTGGGTGGACTCATCTGCAACTGATCCCCGTTTTCTGAGCGCAATGGACTTGGAATGAAGACAAAACATGGATATAATCTGGGAAATATTTATTATTCTTCAAGCCAATCTCATCGTTTGCACTTCAGGTAAGACTGTACATTATGATTCTTTTGAAAGTAAGTCCTTAATGTTCGTTTGATAATAGCTTAAGTTATGTTAAAACCATAAAAAATAATAATTTACTTACTTTGTTCCCATTATTAAAATTAGCCTATATACCATTTTACATATCTTGGAAGGCGCAGAATTCTGTAGGAATACAGTTTTTAAATGCCTACAACGACTCGCGTCATTTTATGGTTAATGTTCCTTTTTATTTTTGGAACAATTTGTTAAATAATGTGTTTTGCTTCATATTTGCTGAAAATTGTATTTTATTGATGGTTTGCCATCAAATACTAGCAAACTCGGTCGGGTATATCAAGTGTTGTAAATGGGCTAGGCATACAGTACCCTAAGTTATGCGTAAATTGAATGACATTAAATTTAAATCATTACACTAGTCGTAATTTTCCACCACTACTAATATAAACGTAAATAGTGATTTTGGAGGTGGTCATCACTTGACAGACCAAATGTAGAAGCAATGGAACATCGAATAACAGCACTGGTCTTCTCTGTCTCCATTAACACTTGCTATCACTTTAGTCAATCTAACGCGGAGCGGAATGGTCGTATAATGTCGAATATAGGTTGCACTCTCAGACATTCTAGTGTTAGAAAAACCCCAATTGCCACGGAAATAACTTATTGAGTGGGTTGAAGTCTGAATGACTGCCAAAAGCTGTCTATGTAAGAATCACGATTATTATTAAATGGCTAAACAAATCAAGTCCGTTCTGGTTGAATCGTTAAAGCTGCTCGTGAGAAGATTTTTGGAACGCGTCCAGCTGCGTCGCCCACGCGAGAACTGGACATTGATGGCAGCGCAGCGCGCAACACATCCGTCTTTCTCATGATGCGTGGGACAGGCAATGTAAACGTCCTTGACCAGTGTTTATGGCCTCTTAGAGCTTCCCTTTTTAGTAGCTTCATTTAAATGTTCACTATAATTTTGCCTAAGGTTACGGATATGACAGTCAGATTGTTAGGTTGCTTTAGAATATTCATTTTTACTTGTGGATTTATGTGTAATAAAACACCTTTTTTTTTTAAAAGTGACATTACAGATGAGCTCATTTTAGTATGTGTGACTGGTTTAACTTGGTTAAATACTGGTCTGGGTTTATATTGTGTGATTCAGAATACTAATCAAGGATCAAATGATTTCCTCATGCATACTGATCTTCAAACTTTATTCAGGTTCCTGTGAAGCATCATCTCTAAAGATGATCTCAACATCAGATGTATTGAGCTTGATGATTGTGTTTAGTAGGGCCTTTAAATCTACGTTTACAGATTAGTGCCATTTTTATCACATTTTCACTGATAAGTCAATGGTAATGTGTAATTTAGAAAGAAGGGACTTTATTAGAAATATTATCTACTGGAGATTGATTGGGTTTTGAAAGTGGGATTGGATATCAAATCAGAGCCACAATGTATTGCTCTTTGGCATTCAGTTAACGTTGCCCAGTAGCAACCCGGACTAAGTGACGTCAACGGAAAAGGTTTTTGAGGAAGAGCAAGTTGTAAAAAATTTGATTATTGATTGTAATAGCAGCCATTTTAAATTCAGAATAACATGCACAATAAATCGTTCAAAATAAGAGCATTAATGTGCATTTAAATTAAACTGGATAAATTTTGCACATTTAACATTTGTTTTTTTTTTTTTTTTTTTACATTAACTTACTTGTCCCTTCCTGGTGTCGCTATGGGGAATGTTGAATATAAGTTTAATTTTCAAGCACTTTTCCACTGCCATCACTCCCCAAATAGCAAAGGCCTCTAATGTGCTTCAACTCTGTTTTCCCCAGCAGTGTTCTTGATGACGTGTCTTTTGTCAGCAATAGCATTGTTTTTATGACAGATGGAAAACAATTCATTTTGCTGTTTAATCAAGTTTAAGTTTAAAGGTCAAATTTATCTCTGTCTTTGGTATATAACAAGGAAGCTCTCAGTGATTTTGCTGTTTGTTGGAACAACATGTTCACAAAGATCAAAGATCCTATTTTGTCCCAACTTCAGTCATAATTGGACCATAACAAGCGCCATCTTCCTAGCTCTTTGGTTTCCAGGCATTCTTACCAGAACATCATAGATTTTAGCTGACATTTGCAGAGCATTTGTTTAGTTATGGCAGTTAACATTTGCTTTGATGCCGCTCTCTGGATCCAGCAGAACAGGGATCGCCTCATGATATCAAATTCTCAATAAGCGAGGAGCGTTGTCTTGTGTCAGTGTGCACAAATACTGCATTTTTAGATGGACTGCATTAGAAGTTGAAGAAATCAATTTCGCTTCACTGATTTACTTGTTAACGTTCTGGTTATTTATCCCGATACACTGAATGATCACCCTGATTAAGATGTACAGTGAGGAGACAAATTCAGATCATGTGATATGTCAGTAATCAAAGATTGTTACATTGATCATGTGACTCTTGCATACATCAAATGATCTTTCTGGTATTCAAGCTCTAGATGCTCAAAAATCACTCTTGAGAACATGATCATTAGATTCAGAAAAGACCGTTAAAAATGTTTTAAATTATGTTGCTGATAGTAATTTCTTTGGTGGATTTTAAACCTCCTTGTATTGATTATTATGTCCTAAATTGTAATGTAGCCATTTAGACTCATAAATTTAGCTCTTCGTTAAGCTCTGACAGACACTTTGCCTAAGATAATATTCCAAAACATTGAGAAATGGTATAGTTCAATTTTCATATCAGAGCTGCAGGGGCCCACTGTGGTCAAATTTCTTAGTCCAGTCAATCAGTTTGGTGTTCACAATAACATTGTGCCACCTTTGACGATAAACAGACTTGATTATGTTTTCAGGTTTGTTTGAATGGAACTGAGAATCAAAAAAATTTAATTTCAACACCCCAGATGTTACAGTTCTGCTTTGATACACTGAGTCTTTGCTTATGAAAACACAAGAGTCTGCATTCATCCAGGTAATTGGAAAAATGAGTGTGTTTGAGAAAGTCTAGTCAAAAGCATCTGGACTTTTTATTCCGCTCAATTCAGGGATAGCAATCAATTCAAATGCTGTGCATTATAGTTCTTGGTCATCATTCACATACATTTCATCCCTTTTGAAGTTGAGAAAAGTTAAGGGATTTATTCTGGACTAAACAGTGCTGAATACTCTTGTTTACCTCTTGTTTATTGAGAGTGACGGATTTATGGTGGCATTATTAAGAGGTTGTATGCACTTTCATCTATGGTGGCCACAGTAAATGTTGTAATTTATCAATTTCTAATTTGCATGGTTGCATGCTGTGAGCATAATATATTATATGTGCATTTTCAAATTGATGCGTAAAATGAATAATTTTTGGCCCTTTGCGGAAAATGTATTGTATAGATTTAGTTAGAGAAAATGTGGTGATAAATACAGATAAGATAAAATTGAAAATAGCCATGCTTGTAATGTTTTAAGGTCCCTCTCTCAACAAAATTACTTAACTGAATCCTGGCAATTTTAGTGTGAATATTTAATTAACTCGAAGAAGCATGTCATATAAGGCATTTGTATAATTTAAAACTAGACACAAGCCATAACTGGAAGGCAGAAAACCTTCTAAAAGAAGTGTGGGTTAGCAGCAGCTGTGTTTAGCTTGGTCTTTTTTGACGGTTGGGTGTAGCTAACACTATTGACTGTCACATGCAATGGCCATAGCCATTTGTAAAAACCCAGCCATGAATCTTGTCACAAACCCACAGCAGCGCGACACCATGACATGTTTGCACTAGCTCTCAGGTGCCCTGTGGCACATCATCCACAATGTGCACCTGGCCACTCTTAGCTCAACAAGCAACGCTCGCCACAGCCTGACAGCGATCTTGGCTCTCCTTGCAAGGGAGGCCTTGCTGCTGCCATGCGTGTGACACCGAGAAGGTGTTTAAATGTTTGGGCAATGCCACAGCTGAAGGCTGGAACTTTAAGCACTGATATCTATAGTAGAGAGGCTTTTGCTGTGGCTGGGTGATCCTGCACGCCCACGCTGGGCAACACTGTCTCAGCCGACTAATCTGATAATCCCATGCAGATGTGTCTGTGAGTGAGTTTGCATCTGTGCATGTGAACCAAGAGAGAGCGAGAGAGAGAAGAAAACAGGAATTGCTAGACTGTCAGCATCCTTTTTACGTGATTTGGTTGTTTATCCGTTTGTGTCACAGTTCAAAATGTTTAGATATTATGGAGATTGCCAAATGAATTGTTCTAAGTAAACCTGAATGCATAATACAGAAGCAGATTGCGTAAAAGTGTGTGTGTCTCAGAGGAGAATCGCTGCAAATGCTCCTGTAATACTGATAGTTTATATCTTCTAGTAAAACGTCCATTCTCACATTTGCCTCGATGTGTCTCTCTAGGGAAGTGCTAAGTTCTTCATGTTGTTTTGGTGGTCAAGGCAGTGGGTGTGTGTTTCATACCATGCCATCTGTCATATCATTTATTTATAGTAGAATAACTTTTTAAGACTGTGGTGCTGCTTGGGTCGCGGTAAGGCCATCAGAGCTAACAACACCCTCCAGTATTAAATCTTTTGTTACAGACCATTAAGGCCTCAATGTACTCATTGCAATATTTTTTTTCCCTTCGTTTTTTGTTAGAAGTAAAAAGAAGGCCGTATACTGATAGTAAACTTGGTGGTGTCAGGATGGAAAACAGTGCTGCTGAGAGCTGTGTTTAGACAAACAATTAGATGGGCTGCACCCTGTACTCTTGAAAACTAAATTAAACACACAACAAAAATGAGCAAACAGGGGGTTAAGAAAGCATCTGATTATAGTGATGAGGATATTATAGCACCGGCTGTGCAATTCAGCACTCTGGTCAAGCCATGTTATGTGAATTTGTATGACTGATTGCCTTTGAAGCATGCAGCTTTACACTGGTTTCTCACTTTAATTTATGTTATTGCCATACTTTGTTCTGCGACTGCCTTATTATAGTTTACACAATAAACTTGAGCAAAGTTCTCAATATTTTTGTATATGAAAAAATAGCCTGTCAGCAAAAGTTATGTCTGACCCTTCTCGCATGTTGTATAAGAAATATTATATTTTGCCATGCAAAGGAAGGCTTGTGTGCAGATGCTAGATTGAATAAGTTACACTGAGAATCTAAGGCAAAATCAGGAAAGATTTCAAACAAAAAAAGTGTATTTGGTTTAAATAATTGAACTGAAAAACTAATCTTAAAGCTAACAAATGCCTCTAGTTTTATTCATTTAACAGACCTTTGAAGTTTGGGAAAAAACTCGTGTAAATTGTGTGTTTTTGTGCATTTTTATTTTGCTTATCGTGAGCGTAAAACATGAAAAACATCAATTACATGATTTTATTGTAAAATCTGTTGGTTTTCAAGGTAATCGGGTCAGTTTAGATCAAGAACAAGGCACTTTAATTCAGCGGCGCATCAAAAATAGACCCGGTGGCGAAACTATCGCTGCACTGACGTTTCTGCTCTGCTCCTGCTATGCGCTTTTTCCTTATAAAAGTGGAAACAGCTTACTATACTTCAAAAATAAGACCTTATTTGAAATTATTCTAAATATTTATTTTAGTTGTGTACATTCACAATAAAAACGGTCATGCTTTTGTAAATAATTGGATGCTGTTTTCAAGAGCGCATCACAAGAGTTAACTGTAATTCTAGAAATAGGCTGCTACTTTTTTTTTTCTTTTCGTTTTGTTAATTTTATTATTTATTTACAAAAAATACATATTTGGCATATGTGCCTGTTTTCTTTGTTCGCACAAGCTTTGCATGTGATGTGAATGTATAAAATAATCTCTGGAAACAAACAAAGCTATTTTGAATGGGTCACAACCATGTATCAATTCAAATTTAATTTACTTAAAATTTAGCACAATATTGTCGGTTAATAATAAAATAACCTGAATTAACCTTCCTATTTCCAATACAATCTAATAAAATCAGGAAAACAACAAAAAATACAACAGCTCATGAAAATTGTATGATTTTTTTCCCCCCAAATTGAGTAAGAACAGACTATTTGCATATGATTTGCACAATAAATGAAATTATCTAAAGAAACAGTTTAAGGTGCATATATATATTTTTTTTTCTTTTTTTTTTTTTTTTTTTTTTTTTAGCAAAACCCTAAAACTTAGGCGACAATTTTTATTTATTAAGTAAAATGCCAATTTGATGGAAACAGGCTGGACACAGCAATTTTCGCAAACAATATTTTCCACAGATTCTCTGTTGATAACAAAATAACGTAAAAAACTGGATGGAAACTTGGCTGTTGTCTCTTTGAATTAGAATTACAACCATAAAGCAGCTCTCCAGTGTATTTATTTTTTCACTTGTGGATGTATGATTTGACAAAATTAAACAAATGAACCAAAGATTTTAAAAGTAGGCTGAGCTCTAGAGCACACCTTATTATCAGGAAATGTTGATTCTGGAAGTGAACTAATCCTTTAGAGGTTGCATGCATTTTTCATCCATGGTGGCTAAATGTTGTATTCTTGTACACTCAAAAGGTTTTTCTTCATCAAGCAGTTTTAGGCATGATATATGTATACTACTGTGTATATACAATATTCATATCCATACACTTTTTAAGTGGTCCTAATGCTTTTTCAACTTTGGATGGTGTGCAATGTTGCTGTTTCGACATTTGCAAGGTTCCAAAGCTCAAAGTTCAGAAAAGTGGTTCATTCAGACTATGGTGCGCTTCATCCAGATATTGTGGCATCACAAAGTCACTCATTTAAATAATTCCCACCCATGGAGCACAGCATGAAGCCTGGTTGAGCTGCTCTGTAGAAGATAAAATAGAAGAGTTGATTCGGTAGCGTACTGTTATAGTGAGGGCTTTTGGAAACATGCTCTAAGTGGTTCACCAATCACAACGTACTGGACCAGCTAACCAATAAGTGCACGTTTTATATTTTGGAAATAGGGGCTTTATCGAAACAAAAACTAATCAGAGAATTTGGGAATAATCGGAAAGAGAGGTGCTGCAATAATATAAAATGTAAAAAATGTGTGTTTATAAAATAATCAACTATGAAAACCAATTCTGGCACACCCTAAAGTCAAAATCAATAAAAGGTCATAATAGGGCACCTTTAACCATATAAATGGAATTAGAGAAAATATTGTAAAGTTGGTAATTAGAGGTTCAAATAACCATGCTTGTAATGTTTCTAATCTTATGCTCTCTAGAAAAATTCACTTTCCCTCAATCCTGACTGTTTTAGTGTGAATTTTTAATTAGCTTGAACAAGCATGCTATTTAATTAAGCGTGTAATTCATTAAAACCAGACATAAGTCATATTTAAAAAAATCTGAAATGCTGAAATCTGCGTGAACTAAATGAACTGTGGATGTAGAGCAACTTTGTCTGAAATGACAAGACATTATGTAAATGCATATTTGCTTAGATTGTGTTCTAAAGTTTATCTCCAATCCCTTTTCATATCTCATACAAAACAAGATCCTTAGATTCTAACAAAGGCTAATGGATAGTATTGCAGCGTTGCTGAATACAGTTACATTCTTACAGGTTCTTTTTTTTTTGTATATTTGTAAAGTATGTTTCTTTTTTTTTAATGAGAAAACTCTGAAAGATTAATAAGAGAAGCTAGGGTTATTATTTATTAAGTTATTAAATTTAACTAAAAGAATAATTGACTAATCAGAAAATAATTGATAGATTAACTTCAAAAATCCATAAATGTATCATCAAAAAATTCTTTAGCTGCAGCCCTAATTCAAATGTCCAATATGTCGTTGCTGCTGATAAGTCCTTAAATCACCTCTAAAATGATTATGCCATGGCTTTGAAGAAGCAGGTTCAGAGGTCCGTTCAGTGGCACAGAGGAATGATGAAATGTATCAAGGGTGATTACACATACAGCATATCGCCTGGCCTTTTTATATTGATAAATGGTTCAGGATGCTTGGGCTTGATTGAAAGAGTCCACTGGGGATGAGCACTGCAACATTACACTGGTGCAGCTGGATCCATAATGTGGTGCCACAAACAGGCCGGGTGAAAGACAATTATCTCATAAGTCAGTAAGCACAGCTGTCGGCAAGGTCAAGTTTCATTTATGGGTGGCATTTGCGCCTCTTTCTCTTTCCACTCTGCATGGATGAGCCTCGGGACTGCCTCGGTTCCATGATGAATACTAATGTTCGCCTCTGACAATTAGTTTCTGATGAAGTGTTTATTTACAGCATCACCTAGTTTCTCTGAGACTTCTGGAAGTGCCATGTGTAGGTAGTTTATCACTTTGGTTTGAAATGCTCTTTAGATGGATCAGGAATGTTAATGCCTTAGTAGAGTACCAATCCTCTTTTGTTGTTCGCAACTTCCATTGAGGAAAAACACTTTGAGTTGGGTACTTTATATAATTTGCCTTTTTCAAACCTGTAATATAAATATAAATAAGACAGATCATGTACAGGAACCAGTCATGTACAGTATTTTTGTAGAATTTTACTTGAGATTTAGGATGTGACAGGAACAGCAACTGCAACCAGTGGGAATCTGTGAGAAGAGAACTGGCATCAGTAAGCTGTTCCAGTTCATTAAATGACAATCATATATATTCATGATTGAAAAGTTGCATCAAAATCAGTTTCACCTCTTGCCATCTCATCTGTCAGACAGTTAAGATTCAGTTTCAACTCATCAAGCACATAGCACAACCATAGCTGCGTTGCTAGCACACTATGATCAATAGTTCTCCGCTGTAGTCAGTGGAGTGCACAGGAAACTTTGTTACATATAAAAGTAATGTAGTTTAATGTTTCAACCGTGGTCTTGCATCTTACTGGGAGATGCAAGGGTCTTTAGTACCTAACTTTGAAAGTAAAAAAAAAATCATAACGGCTGACTTGGATCAACGCGAGTTTTGCCGTTTTAACTTAAATTTACATTTTAAATGCAATACTTTCATTAACTGATATAATGCTAATATTTCAACCACAGATGTATCACGCACAGCTGAAATAATGCAATAAACATAAATTTAACAACATCAGATGTAACATACAATTACTTAAGAAAAACCTAAAATGAAACGTAGCTATTTAAACATCAAATTTAAAATTTAATGCAATTTACAGTTGTTGTAAATTATAATTTTTTTTTTTTTACATTTCCAAAAACAGAATTAGTTAAATTAGCACTTCACTGTCCTTTACCACAACTCGCATGACGTCATTCAAAAAAAAAAAAAAAGAAAAAAGCAAAACAAACAAAGTATATATATTTTAATTTATTATTCCTGGCTTGAGGTGCACTACTGTATAGATTTGAATCTTGTGAATGACATCAAAAACTCAACTCAAAAAATAAATCTGAAAAGTGTTTCATGAGCAGGTACAGTAGTAGCTTCTATAATGTTGACATTAGACATAACGATTGCTAAAATGGTGAAACTATTATAAATTGGCTAACAGGTAAGGCAAATAGACCAAAGATGTTTCTGGTTTAGAGACTATTAGCAGCATAAAAAGTTTTGTGAACCTTTTTTATTGTACAGCAAATTTGATGCTGTGCAAACTAAACGCATTTTTGAAAAACAATGTGTTTTAGGAGTAGCCTAAATTTTCTTTTATTTATGGATGTTAGGTCATTATTGTAGGCTTACTATAGTGATTTGTGGTAAAGCAAAAAATACAGTTTGGATGATGGATTTGTAAAATGTTACACAGCGTAGCTTCAAAACTTCAAATGGTCCAAAAAAAAAAACATACTAAGGAGTAAAGATCAGCATAACAGCTGCCTACAATAATCTTAAATACAGTACCGATGTCCATTTTATGCTCTGAGTAAAGCATCATTTAGTCAAGAAACATTAAACAGCAGGATAAACAGGTAAAAAACTAAAAAAAACACAACTGTAAATTAAACTCAGGGGCATCCTTATGGTGCCCTTATTAAACTGTATTTTAAGACTTGGATGTTTGTCAGATTGTGTCTAAATATGCTGTAACTAAGGGAATTAAATGTGGCAGGAAAAATGCAAACCTTGCACTCAAATGGTAGTGCCTTATTTTCATGTGTGTCAGGGGTACAATTGCATGTGCTCCCATAGGTCCCGTTCTCTCTGCAGCTGTATGAATGTTATAGTTTCTGTGGTCTCTAATATACACATTAATGAGTCCCTAATGCCAGACAGATGCTAATAATAATGAGCAGCACTTGTATCTAAACATAAACAAAACGTATCCAACACCAAATAGGTGCTAAAAGACTATTTGGTTGAATAATCTGGGATTGGATTGGTGTTTTGAGTGTTTTTGTTGATCTGTACTCGATCATATCAACTAACGATCAGTTGCTCAATACTTCTTATACGCAGCACTAGTAACCTGCTCTGGTCATATCACAGGAATTCTGCAGAAACCAAACTTACCAATAATAAAAATATTGCTACATTTGCGCCATTAATCTGTATTTATTTAAAAAAGGTGTCTTCCTAAGGTTGCTCGTCCACACAGACATGTCTGAAAACACTTAAATCACCTTGCTTTGCATGCTTAAATCATCATAAATTCACACAGTTATCATAAAGATGATACCGTGAGATTCTCACTGCATACAGGCGGCCCTCAGAATGAACATTTTAGTGTATGGCCTTTAATGCATCTGTTGGGTGATAAGTATTCCGACATCCTTGCTGAATGTAACGTGAAGATAAAGTAACATTTATTAAAGTGAAAAGCATTATTATTTTAGAATATTTATCCAGATTGATATGGACTATGAGATCTACGCAAGAGATTCAATGTGATTTTTATTGATGTGTAAAGGAAACCCCATTTGTTTAAACCGTGTTAGTGAACTACAGTAGTTAGCACAGAACGAGTACCCTTCTACCTAATTACTCACACACGTCTCTAATCTCTAGTAGTGACAAATGTAGACAAATTTGCCTCTGTGCCTTTTTATGTTTACCTGTTGTGAAGTGCCTCTTTGAAAATCCTTTACCAAGCAGGGGGGTCCCTCCATTGGGAACAGGGATTGCAAAATTAGTGTTAATTACTTTTTGATCTATTGACACGAACTCTGCAGACATTCAATAGGTTTGTTACCTCTGTGCTGCAACCGCCCTCATCTATTCATTTGATTACCTAACTTTGAATAATGCATGAGCAAGTCAGCTGCTGGGAAGCGGCACCATTTGTAAAAATGCTGAAAAGGCAACGCCAGCAGCATTCAATGATGTTATTAAGCCAATCATTTGAATGCCATTATTAAAGCGCAAACTGTAAACCCTGTTGGATCTGAATTGACACTGTCCCTTAAAGGCAGCTCAGAATTAATCTGCCAATTATATATCGCCTTCCATCGAACGTGAGGCCAATGTGTATTTAGTAATTATTGTCCCTCCCTTTGATTCGTTTTGACAGGAAGTAAAGCAATGCAGGTGTCGCCACACACATCCTGGCTGTGGACCACCAGCAGGCCACCAATTACTTAGACAGAACCATGTGAAATTTCGCTTTTCGCTTTGTAGATTTGAAGCATTTCTTTTTATGCTGAAGCCAGTAAATATGTTATTGGGGCATCGCCAAGCTGTGTGGGAAATGGAATAGAACTTAGCTGCTTTACTCAAACTGCTGTCATAATGAAATATGTGATGTCTCATTTTCATGCAGCCCTGCACATTCAACTGGGACACGCATAAGATCTGAGTGCAACGAATTACATTCAATCACAACAGTTCTTTGGTCCCTGTAAGCCTACATCCGTATGCACACTTACATAAAAGCCATCAGAACTCTCATTTTAATCACAATAGGCATAAAACACTACACTTGGATGTTCTTTGGAAAGCTTTTGTCGCATGAAGTCTTGAGTGCTTGAGTCTTATGCTTTCAGAAATGATCAATTGGTGCTATGTTTTCCTATCCTGTCTCTGTCCTGCTAATGACGGCAGCTTTGAGCTGCAGGGATGGGAGCTTTGTTTTCCCCACTGAGAGGGAGAGAGATGGCGTGATGCAGTGTGTGATGCTTGTCCTGGAGCTTCCACTAAAGCTCTCCTGTATTATTACGCCAGTGTCCCTCAGGAGAACATGGCTGATGAATTGTTATTGCCTCTCACTCCATACTAACTTCTGCTTGAAGATAGATCCTGACAGGATACCTGAGACAAGGAGAGAGAGAAAGATTTGTGATGTTCATCAGTTGGTGATGAGATACGAAGTTCTGTAGTTTTCACAGTTTTGTAGGCCTTGACGTATTTTTAAACAGTTACTACTGTAATGATCATACATTGGTTTGCAGGGTGTAAAAATCTTTTAACTTTACTTTAACCCTGGTTTATAGCCAGCGTATAGGTGAAAAACAGTAAATGTTGACAGAATTAAGTTTCAGGTGAACTATCCCTTTAATGTCTGGAATAAATATTAAATGTACTTCCACAGTTTTGTTCCCTAGAGCATCACAAGATGAGTGAAAAAATTTAGCCTACTTGTATGATGCTGGATCCATTCCAGTAGGTGTCACTGTAAATAAGGGATGTCCCGATCAGGTTTTTTTTGCCCTTGAGTCAGAGTCATTTGATTTTAAGTATCTACCAATACCGAAACCCGATCCGATACTTCTACAAGAATAAATAAGGGTGAAGAAACGGATACAGGAAGTTCATTATTTTGTATTTAATTCACCTTATTTTAACATTCAACAACTCCGATAACAAACAGAGCACTTCTAGCTTGAACAATTAAGTATAAATAACATAAATCTTTCACTTTTGGACTGTAGTGCAACAGTAAATATATAAAAAAAAGTCTAATTTGTGTTATCTTGTAATGCACCTTCGCGCTGTCACTGGGAATTTTTTCTCTCCTCTTCAAACTCTGGGTTACCTGGGCAAAGTCGCCTGTATTGTGTCGAGTGCTTCTTTTTGAGGTGCCGTATCGAGTATCCCGTAACTCATGCTTTAAGCTTCAAGCTGCTTCAGTGTTCTACTTTGTTGCAAAAACGTCATGTAATGCCCCACGTGTTGCTATTTCTGTGTGGAGTCAAGAGGTCATATATATATTATATAATATATTTTCGAGTCCTGATTGGGAGATAACGTCCGATTGACTTGATTGGATCTGGACATCCCTACTGTAAATCCAGTACCGCTATGTGTACATGCATTGTTTTCGAAGATTATTTTGAAAACTGGGCCCAAATCAATTAAAAATCACTATTCAGAATTATCATTACAGTATTAGAAACATGTCAACATCCAGATGTGCTCCTCATTCATATAGCTGTGGTCAACAGCTGAGGAATCAGTTTAAGGGTTTCAATAGCATTATGTTCCGATAAAGTAGTGCTCAGTGAAATCATTAGCTTCACCGTGGTGTTTGATTTTTTTTTTTTATTTATTTATTTTTTTCAGTAGAGCCTCTAAGAGGAGGAAGCATTTTCACCTCTCCAGCCGCCTCCTCTTTTTGTGAAATTGAACCACTCTCCTGCATTAGTTCTTGTCCTTGATAGAAGGATTAACCCTCCTCCAGTTCCATTAAAAGGCAGCCTTGCCACCCCTGCCCTCATAGTCATGTTTTCCAGTGGCAGTAAGGCTGAGGATGTTTAGGTGTAAAAATGCAATATCCTAAAATCGTGCCTTGTAATTTCAGGCCGTGTGACCTCCTTTAGCAGCGGAATCTTTACTTGGTCACTTCAATTATAAACTACAGCCCTGGTTCAATCTGATCTCTTGTCGGGTTCACACAAAATGCTTCTCCATTCTAATGTTTGATGAACAAAAGTGGAGGCTTTTAATTCCAGTTTTATTTGTTTTGTGCTGTATTCCACAAATCATTTTTTGAATGGAGAATGAGAGAGAAAACAGTGAATGGTCATTCAATATATATTCTTTTTCTATAATTACTGCTAAATCACTCTAATTTTCCTCTTCTTTCCTCACAGCTCAGCCAAATCCACCCAAAATCCATGAGGGATGGTGGGCTTACAAAGAAGTTGTTCAGGGGAGCTTTGTTCCAGGTAATCATTTTTTTTTTAATCAGTGTTCACAAGTGGCGTTCCCTACGCTAATGTTACACACATGGATTCTGCATTAGTTCTAATTAGAGAATTCTCATTGCTTTGTGACTTAAAATCACATTTTATCAGTCAGTTGGGTCCTATTGAATATGTGTCATTAACTAAACATTTTATTTTAAGGAATAGTTAGTCCAAATTAAAAATGCTTTACTCCACCTTAGGCCATCCAAGATGTAGATTAGTTTGTCTCTTCTTCAGGACAGATCTGGAGATATCTTTCTCAGCAATGGAACCTCTCCAGTGAATGTGTGCCAAACAGCTGATAAAAACACTATTAGTAATCTGCACAACTCCGGTCCATCAATTAAAGTGTTGGTTCTCTCAGAAATGAAAATATCATTAATAACTCAACCTTTTTGTTGTTCCAAACCCATAAGACCTTTGTTCATCAGTTGAACACAAATTAAGATATGTTTGATGAAATCCGAGATCTCTCTGACCTTTCATATAGACAGCAACACATCTACCACGTTGAAGGTCCTGAAAGGTAATAAGGACATCATTCATCATTTAATACTCCATGTGACATTAGTAGTGGACATACAGCAACATCAAGCGTGCAGAAAAAAAAAAGTATTTATTCAAATTTCTTCTTTCATGTCTGTCATCCACACATACATGGGTAGTATTTGATGAAAGGATTTATTATTTTGGGCATTTTGCTTTTATTTTACTTTTAGGAAAGTGTAGAAAAGACGGCCATTTGATATTTTTAACTTCAAGCTGTTACCAATGGCTGGCTAAAATATGAGTCCTCTATCCACACTTTCTCGGTCTCAGTATCTGGAGAGAAATACGCATAGATCAAGCACCATTTATAACATCCAAAGGATTTCTAGAGTTGTTTTTTTGTCTGTTTAAGTTTGAGGACAATATGTGTGTTTTATTTCACTGGAGGAAGTGTTATCATGGATTATGAAGAAACTAATCCATCTATATATTGGATGTCAAAAAGGTTGTGTACGTTTTAAGCAAATAACTATTCCTTTTATTTCTAAAGTGTGTATAAGTTTTGGAAATGGTGATTTTAGTTTTTTTTATTTATTCATTTATTTTCTTTTTTTTTCTCCCATTTTTTCGTTTATGGAAGCCACAGGCATGAATCAGTTCACCAGAATAATTCTGACATTGATTCATTGATTCTTCAAGAGATAGTTGGAGATTGATTATTCCCTTTGCTTATTGCCTATGTGGAAGTAAAGCTGCATGGATACAACATGACAAATCAGTGTTTGATCGCACTGCTACTTTTATTTAAAAGCATGATGCATGATTAGAGCTCTGAACAAAGAGGACATTAAAATCCCAGACAGGCTGAAATACATGATTCATATAGCTTTGGTTTTATTGTTTGGATTCTTCAGAAAACTTTACAAACTCAAGCATTCCTGATGATTGAGGACAAATCAGATTTTATTGTAAATTGTTCTGCTAATGAAGATATTGGGACTTGAGTTATAGGGATGTGAGGATGGTCTTTCTCTTGGTCTTCAGTGGGTTGTTGTTTCTTTTCTTCGTGACACATATTGACTGCTTTAAAACAATGCGCAATTACAGAGATTAGAATCAGATAAAATGCTGATATAAAAAATCAATGAATGTTTGCCACATTTCTTATTTGTGCCAAATTTCAAAACATTTCAAAGGCATTGGGTCTTTTTTAATAATTGTGCTTCAGTTGTGTTAGGTGCACAGAAAACGTTCTCCAGATTTAGTTTCTGAAAAGTTTAAGATGCACCTTTTTTAAGATTCTTTGAATAGAAAGTACAAAAACCAGCATTTTTTTTGGAATGAAAATAATTTGTAACATTCTAAATGTTTTATCTTTTTGACCAGCTGCAGCTATATCTGTACACACAGTTAGTGAATAAGAGCCATAGTCTTCAGATGAAATGTATTTTTCATCGATTGCTCTTTCCGTCTCTCTCTATAAACTATAAACCTCTTTGTGGAATAGTGGCTTGATGAGGATTCATTGGGGACCACAAAAGGCCATCAACCTCCATAACATGAGCAAGCCAGACGTCCAAGCTCATAGTTTATGATACCTTATTTATTTTTATGGTTTTATGTGCTCGTTGATCTCTTTTTTTAGAGGATTACACTGTGCAACATTATGAGGGAGGGATTTTAAAAAGATAAAACTAGAGAAATGTTTTAAACCTTTGTCTCTGAGTCAGAGTCACATCCTGTGGAATATCACGCTGGGCTTAGATGCACACCATCTTCAGCTGCTGCGAGGGGTGTTGGATTGGCAATCTGGTTCCTGTTTATTCACCAGAGGTGTGGGAAGGACTTCGTGTTAGAGAAGGGGCAGCTGTATTTTGATGATTGTTTAATGCTCTGTGCCCGGAACACTAAAGTGCCTGTTATCTATGAGCCCCAGCATTCATGTTTCTGAGAAGCTGTACTGTATGTTGCATCAGTGTGATCTGAGTGTGCCTGTGGGGCAGTGGATTGGATGGTACCCCTGACCGCTGCTGGCTGATGAGCTACAACACGCACTATTCTCACCAGTGTTCTAAGCATGGCTTTGATATTCCACACTGCAGGTGATTCTGTTGTTAAAGAGAGATTCTATTGACTTTCATCCTGCCATACATTCACAACCAATTCATAGAAGTGGATGTCATACAGTACTAGTTTAAAAAAATTGTAGAAGTATATTGCTTTCATTCATAGTAGCTCCTGCATCTTTAAGACATAAGGAACCGATGTCGTACACCGATCGGTCTGCACAGGCAAACAAAGGCAAAACCTGTATATTTTACGCAATATAGAAATCCTGGCCAGCAGTGGCGGTTCTACATTGAATTACTCCCTGAGGGAGACCCCCTCTTAGATATCCTCTTTTCTAATGCAAATATGTATTGGTGTTGTGTTGTTGTTTATGAAGGATTAATTATTAATAATATAAAAAAACACCCCCACACACAAACACACTGTTCCTAAAGCCATAAGCGGTATGTGTTGAAAATGACCAATCAAAAGAACAGAGACATTTGACATTTAATCTTTACCTCCAAAATCTCAAGTGTGTATTTGACGAGCAAGCAGGGGTTAAGCATTTGAGAGAGTGTTGATCGAGCGATATGTAGCGCCATTCTTGTGAGAACGCGTTTGTGCACGTGCATAGTGTTGTGTGCTCTCGCAGTGCAGAAATGCTCCCTCACAAGAATGGTTTTCTATCCGTGCACTTCTTGTTTTTATGTGCGCTAGATTTGAAACTAGGCTATTTAATCACCATAGTCACAGGTAGGCTATGAAAGATAAAACTGCTTAGGGGCGCAGCTGATTACCCCCCCACCCCTTATGCCGTCTACCACTTGTCATGAAAAAATTCCCCATTCGCCCATGCTTAAAATCTCCACTGCTGGCCAGTACACGTCCTTGGAATTTGGCACATATGGTTTAGAGTTGGGCGATGTTGACCAATTTGGCATCGTACGATGTTAATGTGAAACGCCGCGATGGACGATGGCATCGTTGTCGTAAACACCAAGCCCCACCCCACGACTGACAAAAATAACAATGTGCGCTCGAGCAGGTGAACATTTTTGCAATATTTTTTTCAAAATGATAAAATGGAAAACTTGGCTTTCATTTAAGCTGTGGTTTAGCTACATAAAATCAATGAAGGATGCTAATAGGCAGGTAGATCCTGCATGTCAAGCACTTACAAGCGGTTTGCGGATTGACACCCACTGCTCAAAGTAATTGAGGACAAAGAAAAATAGCTCTAGTTGAGCTGGGTCTGAAAACGTGAATGTATAGCCATTTTAAATACATTGGACTGCAATGACAACTGTTTAATTTCTGTTTGAAATTTATTAGATGACATGTGAAACTGTTTTATTCAGCAATAAGTTCCATGCATATTATCATAAATGATTACGTACATCACACAGTGCTTTTGATCCCTCTTTTGCATCACATATTATGCACATGGCCTTTGTCATGTCTGTAATTGTCACAACTTTCAAGGCAGCCAAAACAAATTCTGTGCATTGCCAGAAAAATGGGGGTTGCAGATGGAGAAAGGCACGCTAAGCCTCTTTCTGTGTGAATTACTGAAGAATCTCTGCACATTTTCATATAAATTTGTCTGTCGTGATCATCACAGATTTTATAACTGATACAGTGTTTGATCCGTGAATGTTGACATGACAGAAAAATGACTGTGATATACGACTGTCTGATAGGAGAAAGTTTGATAGAAGAACCTATGTGGACTATTGGTAAAAAAGTAAAAATTCTGTTATTTTTAAGGTACAGAGCTTGCAGACTTTTTAAGAACTAAGGCATTTGCTTTTTCCTGACAGAGTAGTTATAGTAGACAGTTTTTATTTTCTGATGTCAGTCAGGTACACAGACATGGATTCCCTCCACATAACTGGGTACTAAAATGGCCCATTCTCCATTCACTTTTGACTGGATTTGTCATCAGAATATGAATATTTGGTACCCATTATTACCTATCTTCATATCTACATATCTTAGATACATCTTATCTACATATTCATCTGCTCAAGGTTGAGCTCAAGTCAAACATTAAAATGGTGTTTGTCCTTGATCTTTATAAGTATAATAGGGATGGGAATTAGCAAGGATATGGTCGAATAAGAAAAAAAACGAGAATTCAGAATTTTCAGGTTTGTACGATGCTCACCAAAGCTCTATTTATTTGATCAGAAATACAATAATAACATTATTGTATACAAAAACCATAATATAGTGACATTTCTAATTGAATGCTCATTTCTTCCACTATTACTGTTTTTTTTTTTTTTAAATATAGGGCAGTTTAAAATTTAGTTTGTTTCTGTTAGTAAATTATTTTTCCACACATGGGTTTATTTAACTCTTTTCCATTCTTTTAATGATCCGTTTTTATTATGGATTTTAGTAGTTTATATATTGCAAGAATGGGACAAAGGTAAAACAATTTTAGTTTGACCTTCATATGACACGTAGTTAGTTAACAGACATTTGAAAACATGTTAATAGCCTACAATCCCATCACATTGCCACAGAACATCAGCTCAGATATGTGATCATTATGTAGCAGGAACTGCTTTGAAAGGGTAATGGTGTTGCCCCAGCTATCCTGGCCCCATTTTTACCGTGGTCTGTTTGATGATGGCCTCCTAATAATCCCCATGTATGAATAAATGAGCAGCGTTTCTGCTCCTCTGACTGATGAATGGGTGTTCTTGCACACATTAAGTGCTGCAGTAAGCAAAGGGGATTCAGAACATTTAAATAATCTTATTTAATGGACAATGCTTTTGGTATTTTTTTTATTTTATTTTTTAACTTTCACAGCATTTCTTGGTTGCCAAATAAAAATATAATGGGTAAAGTTCATTTGTTATTCAAAGAATTAGGATATAGGCATTTTTTTTAGACTGGAAACGATGCATGTCCACATGAGATCACAATTCCAGTCATTTCTGTGTCCTAGAAAAAAGCTATTGAGCAAAATGTTTTGTTCTACATAAGGAATTCCCTCATGGTCTCTGCTTAGCTACGTTGAAATCACATTTTCAGCTGATTATACTACTTGCTTTGTCTTGGTCTATTGTTGGAGAAGGCATTGTAGAATGGATTAATCATGTGACTAAAAAATATGTCTGTGATCATGCTACAGTAGCATAAATAAGCTAATAGTTTTATTTGGCATCCATACCAGCAGGTGTCACTGTAAATACAAAGTTAGCTTCTTTGGAAGACAAAATAGAGTCCCCAAAGCCGTTCAAAACCCATTAAGAAGTGTTAAAGACAGTCTAATATAACTTTGATACAACAAAAAACAACACGAAAATCTACTGGCAAAAAAAAAATCTACCTCTGGGACTTTGTTCAAGAAACATTCATTTATTAAAAAAAGAACACATTATAATGATTTACTGCTTCAGTGCTCCATGCAGTTTTATTCATGGTGACTGGGAGGTTACAAGTTTTATCTCCTTATTGTTCTTTTGTCATGACATTGTCACAACATATTCACTTGTGGCAATGTGATACGTCATGGACATGAGATTATTTCGTCGAGGTTATGGCCATGGCCTTCAAATGTTGAGGAAACAACTTTCTTTTCCCCTCATGGCTATGTGTAAGTGTGTAATGTGTAAACAAATGTGACCTGTCTTTTTTTTTTTCTTTCTTTTTTTTTTAAATTAATTTTTCTTTTTTTTAATGTATTTATTTATTAGAATTATTATTATTATTAAATTAACTGGTTATTTTTTATAGCTGGCTATATTTTTATATTTATTGTTTATCACTTTACCTAATTTAGTGTATTTCTGCTAGCGTTTGCTACCATATGTTTTGCTAATACTATAAATGCCTGACAATTGTCAAAGTATTTGACTGATTTTATGACTTTTATTCCTCAATTAAACAATAGTATTAATGATTAAAGTCTATTAAGTAGCTGAAATAGAAGTAAATGTTAAAATCAACCTTTTGAAGATTGGTGGTGACCATGGTGTCCATTTTATTAAGATGTATCCATATAAATGGCCCACCCTGTACTTTTAAATCAAGGGGAAAAAAACAAATATAACCAATACTAATAGACTAATGAAAATACTGCCACTAATAATGGAGATAATGATGATGATGATATACACAAATATTTCAGAAAAAGATCAATTAATTGACTTACAAGACTGAGATGGATGAAAATGTTTTCTTGTAGGCCTATTTTATTTTATGCACTTTGTAATATTTATTCATGTGAACCTTATTTGAATGCGTTTTACGAATAATATAATAATTTAATGTATGTATAATGTGTAATGTTTTAATAATGTTAAACAAATTGTATGTTTTAATTCAAAATAAAATATTTATAATCCCAGGTTACTATGTTCATGTAGGTTTGTTTTTGCATTAAACTTGTGGTCACAAGAATAATATGTAGTTCCCTCAACATAGCATCTCGAGGCCATGACTTTACATCATTAGCCACGACATAAGAATGCTGTTACTTCAAAAAAACATGTCTCCTCCTGGACACCTTAATATTCGTAACTTTTTCAGAGTTCAAATTGTGGTCAAAGAAATGTGGCGTCTGTGTTTTGTTAACAATATCTCATCTTGATCTCCACTGCTTCAAATGATCCAAGATATCTATTCACCCGGCCGTCAAACAGGACACAGTATAGTAATTAAAGAAAACACACAAGCATATTCCTTGCCTTTTGTTTGTGAGTGAACCGTAGAGAAAACGCATTATGCTGCCGCCTTAATCTCTGGGTGCAAGAGACCCGACAACAAAATCCCCACCACAGCTGAATGGTAATTCATCTCATTGACAGTCATCCCCGCTTTTTCCTGAAGGCACACAGAAATGCTAAGTTCGGGCAGCAAAACATATCCAGAGCAGCTAATTTTCTCCACGGTGGTGAAATACATCACACGGCAGTTCCTCTCAGAATGGGTGACAGCTGTAGGTATTAAGAGACTGGCTGATGGATGGGGTGCAGGGAGGAAGACTCTCATAACCTGCTCTTTATTTACTGCCACTTGACTGACAGGTATGAGTACGACACGATAGGGTCTGGAGGAGAGGATGGGGACTGTTCGGGACATGTGCGAGGAATGCTTTGGATGTCTTGGGAGCGAAACTTGTTGGCCCCTTCTTTCTGTCACTCAAGCTTGAATGCTCTGTTATCACCCATCAGTCAGAACACCGGCGGGAAGCCAAAGGGCTCCTGGTGTGGCTAAAAATATAGAAATGGCATTAAATTGTACTGTAGGTTGAAATGTATGACTGCGTTGTGGATCATCCAAAATTTGCAAAACGTACGTAGTACATTTGCATACGAGAGCTGCTGCAGAATGAGCCCTCGTTAGTGAAGATAAATGTGCTATTCGTTTCAGTTTCTTGGAAATGATCACTGTCGCTTTAGCCAAACTTTCATGTCTGGTTCACAGGTGGTAGGTTTTAGTCTTAATACGGTGCATTTACTATTCAGCATGTATGTCAGCACTGTCTGCTGCAGATCAAACCAATTTCACTCCAGGGGGTAAAGAAAGATGTAAGTGATTTTTGACACCACCCTCATTTAAGAGAAGTACAGGGAGGTTGAAGTCTCTGGGGTGTGCTGAGGAGTCTTACAGATTATTTTAAAATGCTGCTGTTCCATATTTTTACATGTGCGGTTCAAATTAAACTCTTTTAGAGATGCCCTAAAAGCAATAGAGGGGCTAATGTTATGGCTTCTATAAAGATTTTATGTACATCCATTATAACTTATTTGGTAAAAAGGAATCTTAATGAAAGTGAACCGAGATGTTGTTTCAGTTTAGGATGGTAGACAAGGTCTGTTCATAATGTGAAAGAATTTGGGATGACCCAAAACAGCCAGTTTTTTTCAAAATATCTTTCTTTGTGATCGGCAGAACAAAGAAATTAATACAGGTTTAAGGCTGAGTAAATGATGACAGATTTTTTTATTTTTGGGTGAACTGTTAAAAGGATAGTTGAAAAATTGTTTTACTTTCATTTCTAAAAGTTAATGAGGTCCAGTGTTGTTGTTGTCATTGTAAGTACAAAACCTGTCCTTTGTAAAAATGTCTCCATTTAGCTTTATGTTCTACAGAAGGAAGTCTTGGTTTTTGAATGACATACTCTAAGGGTGAGTAAATTATGAGAGTTTTAATTGTTGAGTGAACTATCAATTAAATTATCCAAATCATGACCTTGGGTTTACTGTAGGTGAAGGAATAGTCCCAAATGTCTTGCTTTTTGCAGATGTGTTTTTTTATTTGGTCCTTGGCTCAAAGAATGATTGATGTTGAGAGCCTTGGAACTTTACCTGACATTTAACTACAGCCACGTATGCCCAAAGTAAGTTCAGGAGTGGATTGTTAAACATG
Organism: Enteromius thamalakanensis; assembly: GCA_032357475.1. Taxonomy (NCBI): domain Eukaryota; kingdom Metazoa; phylum Chordata; class Actinopteri; order Cypriniformes; family Cyprinidae; genus Enteromius; species Enteromius thamalakanensis. The sequence goes on from JAUCMT010000021.1 coordinate 6,109,366, forward strand.
GCTGTCACCCCCTAAATAGCTCAACTGGACTGAGCAACTGTACAATGGTACATCAGTCATTTTAATTGCTGTCTGAATGGTATGTTATTTTATTGAAGAGGAGCCATGAAATGTTCTTCTACAGACATTACCTGTGAAACTTTTACACTAAAGAGTGAAAAGAATGTGGTGGCATTATAACAAAAAATCCCCACATAACTGAAAGCCATGAAGCCTTTTTTGCAAATTCCTGACTGTCGTTTATATTCTTTTTATCCCAGGATCAATTTATCAAATAATTGGTACAATTTTGTATAATACAAAATAGCACTGAGAAGGTCATTTTAAATGTGATGTACCATGAATAAAATGCCTCTACTACCTGACAGATATCACTGAAATGGGTGTCATGTGAAATTACACCCATCTCTGTGACAGACCTAGGCCCCGTAAACAGCAAAAACAAAAAAAAGGTAGTTGGGGAGACTTTTTATTTTTTTTATCAGAAATGTTCTCTGCCTGTCACTCTTTGTGCAGGGGTGCCATGTCCCTGCTCACTTGGTGTTCATAAAAGGTTATTTTTTTAGTGCAAGACTTGTGCACTAATGGGACGGTTTTTGTTTAGCATGTTTAGGAACTGTATTCAAATTCCAATGTAATGTAAAATAAAATAAAAAAAACAGCACAGCTGAACCTGACAGCTAGTGATTACCATGCATTTCCTTTGAATGGAAAAGAGCAACTTTGACATTTGATGATCTCCTTTTGAGTTCAATTAGGGGGAAAAACTGAGATTTGAGTGACAAGAGGGTGAAAGACTTTTCAGTTTAACGTTAAATGACCTGTCAGAGGTTAAACTCGATTGAACTGGCCAAAGGTAGGCATTGAAATTTATTCTGCCACAGATTTTTTGACAAACACTAACAATAATCACGGTAACATTACAGTTCAAATGTTTGGGGTCTTTAAATACTTAAGAAGTCTCTTGTGCTCACCAAGTTAAAGGTCAAAATTTATTTGACCAAAAATAGTTAAACAGTAATAATGTGAAAAATATTTCTGCAATGTAAAATATGATTTAAAAATATGTGACCCTGGACTACAAAACTAGTCATAAGGGTCAATCTAAAGCTGAATATATATGCTTTCTATTGATCACCTTTTTAAAGTTGTCCAAATGAAGTTCTTAGAAATGTATATTACTGATCAACTGTGGCAATTTTTTATATATTTATGGTAGGGCTGGGCGATTTAATCATCGATTAATGCATGCGCATCACTTTAGTAAAGCCGGTTGATACACAGAGCCGTAGATCACTGAGGAGCTACGCAATTTTGCGATCAAAATCAGAAAATGAATGCCTTCTGAT
>JAUCMT010000021.1:6117580-6128077 GCA_032357475.1 Enteromius thamalakanensis
GTATTCAAAATAAAGTATCAAGTATTCATCCAAGCCATGGTATTGAAAAAGTATTACGTATGTTTAATCGTAAAAGCGATGCACGACTTTGTTGTTCCTTTGATAAGTAGCCATGGTTTAAGCTAAAAAATATTCCAGTAACATATAGTGTAACGGCTCCTCCACATCCGTCATGCAGTATAATCCACTAAAAATTCTGATTAATTTGATTAAAAATTGTAATCATTTGACAGCCGTAATTTTAAACTGTAGTAATATTTTTTGTAGCTCGTGTCTCTAAGTTCACTTTAATGAAGACCTTTCACTCCTTTCTCACACCTTGCAGCACTTTCAGAAAGGTTAGAAATGGCAGTAGTGTTATTGGACCATCTTGTTATTTCTTTTTTATACCTAGTTTGGCAGTGCAAATACAAAAGCCACTATTCTTTGCTCTTGAATGCTAAATACTTTGTTCTTTTATAGCTTTAGTTATGGTTCACAATGGGCCGTTTTGTATTTTTCTGTCATCTGCTGTGTGCAAGTGTTTAAGCTTTTATTTAGCATACACTTTAAATCTTAACTGTGTAATTTTTTCGATGTTAAAGTACTTGCTCCTTTCCTGCTGAGATATGCAGAGACAACCATTTGTTGACTGCTGGTACAAGCATTGTGCTTTTTAAACATCTTAATCAACCCAACATAGAATAAATCAACCAATAGCATGAGATGTAAGGCAGCTAATGAGAGAGAAGGAGATGAATTTGGGGGAACCTGTTTTTGTTTGGTTTAGCCATGGTGCAGAAACTTCATATCTAACATCTAAGGATGCATTCTTAGATGTTGCGTTCCAAGAACACAACAAAGCTTGACCAATCAAAGACAACCCCGACCACCTACATGGTCATGCAACATATGCTTCACCCGGTCCGTTTCGGTCTCTCGGAGCATGACTCGCTGATCTCAAAACTGATCCATTTGCCACCGTGGGCCTGCCAGTCTCCTCCACAATTACAGCTCTGCTCTCTGACAGTCACTGCATACCACCCTCCAGGCATCTGACAACCTGCTTCCTCCCACACATACATTTATAGCCCTGTCACCAAAGAACGCAGTGTAATGAGGAATATGCTTTTCCTCGTTGCAGCACCAATTCCTCCCCGGTGTTACGCCATATTTCTTTGTTCTACAGGCTCGTTGCATACTCGAGAGATTAGGCCGGTAGAAGACCTGCACTCGTAAATCATGTAAATCTTGCACTGGCTTTAGCTGTTTGCTTTGTTTCCACAGGACCAATCTTTTATGAGCTCATCAGATGTCAGTCCTCTGTTGCTTGATGTGTTTTTGTGGAGGCTGGAGGTCTCAAACTTATAAAATTCTGTGCAGAAAACTTGGCTTGTTAAAGGAAGAAACAAGAGAAGAGATGCAAGACTAAGCCTAATCCTCTGAAAACTGGTTTATTTCATCCTGGAAAAGATTTATTTCATCGTACACCTATGTATTGCTCTGGTCATCTAGTTATGTCAATATCGGTACAGATTAAAATGCAGATATACAATGGGGTCCAAAAGCCTGAGGCATCATTGAATATCTCTGTATAAAAATTGTGCTTGAACCTAGGGATAAACAGGAATATCATAATCAAATTTGTGACATTGTTGGAGGACACCAAATGCCATAACGGTTTGGGGTCTATAAGATTTCTTAAAAACATTTTTGAAAGAAGCCTTTTATGCTTATCAATATATTTTCTAAATATATAGTAAAAACGGTAATAATGTGAAATTAAATTAAATTAAAATGTAACTAATTCAGGTTATAATTCAGATTAAGGCAAATCTAAATGATTAGAAGCCATTATTCCCGTCTTTAGTGTCACATGATCCTTCAAAACAGTATGTTTATGTGGTTCTCAAAAACTCATTCCTTTTATTATTATGGCTAAAAATGATTGTACTGCTTACACTTTTTAATTTAATATTACCTTATTGAACAAAAGTATTTGTTTCAAAAATTGTACTGGCTCTAAACTTCTCAACAGTAGTGTTGAAGAATTAAAGTAATTCTTCAAGTCACTATGTATATATATGTGTATATATATATACATAGCATTATAACTCATTTTAGCCAAACAGAAAGTTGAGAAGTAAGGTTGTGAAGTTCCTGATAAGCAGCAGTATTTGACGGGGCTCTGCAAGGCTTTGGGTGTGCAGTCAGTTGGATCTGGTGATAGCAGCCTGCAGTGCAATAAATTTACTACAGTAGATAGAGGATTACTTCCACAAAGCCTTAGCCAATCACTGGCCTGTGTTGCTGAGTGTCTGTTACCTTTTGCCACTGATTTGGAACCAGTTTTCCAGCTCTTCTGATTATATTTAAGGTTAAAATGACATTGGGAACGGGCTGTATGACTGCAGGTTAAATGAAGAATGAGTCGCTCGTACGTTGAATGACTTGCTGATTGTGAAAGTGCATCTTCGGGGTCTTCATTCATTTCCCGTTTCCTCTGGGGCACTGAAAGGCCATTACATTAGAGTTCATGTTCATACAATTCTCCAGAATGGTAAACAGATTAGAATAGAAAACCTGAAAAACTTAAAATTGCTAAAACTAAAAAGGGTTCGTTCACCCAAAAATGAAAATTAGCTTGTATTTTACAAGCCATCCAAGGTGTATATGACTTTCTTCTTTCAGTTGCATTAAAATCGTCCTGGCTAAGCCATTTCTCTTTAACAGTCCAAAACACGTTATATAAAGTGTGTGCAAATGTAATGAAGTGAATAAAGGCCTCCTGTAGCAAATCAGTGCCTTTTTGCAAGATATATATTTTTTTTTAACACCATGCTAAATTTCATTTTTGGGTGAACTAGGTTAGATCATAGAGGTGTTCGAAATTTAGTTGATTTACAATGTTCAAGAAAAAAAAGTGCATGGATGACATTTACAACAGACTATATGGGAGTATATTCAGAGATACAGTATTGCTTTTAAAATAAACAATCTGTGTTCATCTTGCTTTAAAATTGCACAAAAATTGCATACACATTATGGACTTATGTTTAAGCTTAATTTTTTATACAAAGATTACAAATGGCTTTAGTGAAATGTCCCATCCAAATATGATTTATTAATAAATCAAAGTAGTTGTTAGATCTGCTTTCTATTATTATTATTATTATTATTATACATTTATTTAAATCTTTATAATTAAGTAACGTTAACCCTATTTAACTGCATGTGTTAACTTAATTAGAAATAAACCTGTTAAGGGTGGTGCTTTTTGCTCTGTATTTACATTTCATTATTTTCTTCTTTTTTTTTTTTATATAATACGATAAGACCATCCTAACTAGGTCGCAATGGAATCCTTAAATATTCCATATCATGTACCCGGCAAGGAGGATCAGAGGGTGAGCGTGTCGGTTATGAATTAATTTTTTTTTGTGACATATTCCTTTTAACTTCTTTAAAGTATGTCTTTGAGTGTTGGACTGCTGCTGCGCTCAGTAAAGTTAAACTCTTTCATTTCGTTGTAACAATGATTTGTTAAAACCAATCAAGGTGTTGGACAAGAATAATTCTGCATGATTTGAATTTACCAAGCACATTAAGCTGGGTAAGGTGGGCCGTGTAATAGAAGGAAATGATCTTCAATCAGAGCTTATTAGTATAATGGATTATTAGTGTTACATCTTAGGATGTTCTTGCATCAGACTGACAAGTAGTATTTTTCCCATATTTTTTTATAATAAAAAACACTTTTTAATCATCTGAAATGTGCTGCAACTTGAGCCCAAAGTATTAGACTTTGAAAGAATTTCAGTTTCTGTGTGGACAACAGTACATTAACAGGCAGTACCAAAAAACGTAGTGTCTTTGTTTCAGCATCCCGCAAAATCTCTGCAGTGTTTTTTGAAACGCATGCAGCCTTCTTTTACTGAATTGTGTTGCATTCGCTACAGTGATGTAAATGCTTATGTAAATGTCTTGTTTATAAAGAAGATTTGTATTCAATCAAAAATACATATTGATGAGTGCAACTCAGGGCTGACAATAGAAAAAGCAAACAAGTCTTATCACTGTAAAACTGTAATCTTTTTATACCTTTTTATTCTGTTGTTTGTATTTTTTCAATTCCATTCACATTTATTTGGAATGAATCAGACATTAACATTACCTTACTACTTAAAACTGAAGAAAATACAATGGCAAGAAAGGTGTTTCAGTAGTACAGGGTTTTCATTTACATTACAAATACATTGAAAAGCATTAAGTAATGATAAGAAAAGGGAGGTTAATTTCATGAGTATAAACACAATGGCCACATCTCCAACATGAGGTAAGTTTTTGATAACATATATCAAGATTTGAGAACAAATGCAAGTCTTTGCTAATAATAATGAATTAGGCTATTTCAAGAAATTTAAGAGATAGGTTACTCAAAAATCTGTCATCTTTTATTTGCTATCATGTCTTTCAAAACTTGTATACTTGCTGAGATATTTTGAAAAAAATTGTTTCTCACAGCAGGTTTAGAAGGACATGATGGCAAAATGATGACAGAGTTTTCATTTTTGCATTAACTGACCCCTAACTGAAGTTAAAAGATTAGTGGGAATTGATTAGTGGCTTGTGAATCAGTTTTCAATGACATTGTCAATCAAACCAAATTATCACGTGATAACCCTTTATTCTCCAGTAATATTTTGTTCCACCGTTGTTGGCTTGTATATAATTTAGGTATAAATCTGTGATATGAGGGTGAAAACAAAAACTACTATTAAAAAATATATACAGAAATGCCTAACCTTTTAAAGATGTATGACGTTCATGAACAAATGATTATATTTTGAGTTTAATCTTTTTTTTTTTTTTTGTGAATCCAAACGACCCAGTTCATAAAACCCTTTTGAATAATTCATGAATCTTACTGACTCAAATTTGGTCACTGTGGTTTTTAGTTATTGCTTGGGATCATCACAACTCTTTTTGAATGAGATCTTGATGCACTATTTTAGCCTTTTTTGATGGAACATGGAACTTCAATTTGACTTGTAGCTTTCTATGATGGTACTATCATTAATTTTTGTAGACATAACTTACTCGGCAGTGGGTGTACATAGTTCCAAGCATGCTTGGCCTTCCATTTAAAGAGAAAATGATAAAATCAAAAAGGGTTGGTGTTTAGTGTTCAGTTATGATGGATATATAGCATTGTTTTTAGTTTGTATGAAATATTTCATCATCATTCAGTGATAAATAACTTTATTTATGCCAATACTGAGACCAGTCTCCTCTTTGCTCATCTGATGTTACTACTACTACTAATTAGTAGTACTACTAAAAATTTAACATTTCTATAAGCGAGTACGCCTTGAATCCATTTTCCAAACCTTGTTTTTGGCTTGTCCTGAATCACTAGTGATTGGTCAGACATCAACAGAGAGAAGTAGATCCCACTACAATGTTCTTCCTCAGTACACACTCAGTTCTGTTTATTAACCGCTAAAGCACCAGACAAAATAGTTCTTTAAATGAACTTGGTTTAGTCATGTAAAGATAAACTAATTAGCCTACATGGAATAGTTTTCCTTGATGTAATTTAAACTCAAACTTTTTCCATTGATTTATTTACTGTGTTTATTTTTTTTTTAACTACAATACAAATCCTACTTTTGAAAAACCTCAAGGCCTCATCTTTTAAGTTGGACAGTTAGCAGGCCTACTTAAACTGGAGAAAATATTTGTGAACTGGATGTAGAAATGCAGATGGGACAGTGTGGCATCCTTGTGGATATTCTAGATGAAAGTGTGATTGCTGCTGCGCTGCCAAGACTGCTCGAAACTCCTCCAGCAATGTGTTCTGATGTGAAAACTAGAGCACTAAATACAGATCCTGTCTGGATTGTACCTTATCAGGTCACAGTAGGCCCAGAGCTGCTAAAAAAGAATCAAAACAAAACAGAAAAGCATAGAACAATTGTTTACAAAGCTCTGCGTGAACTGATATTGTTTTGTCTGATCCTTAGGGCCAGATGTCTGGGAATGGCCATGGAAGGGTAATGTTTTCAAAACACACCTGTATGACCTGAAGCCGTTCATGGGGCTGAGTGTGTATTGGTGTTAGCGTGCATTTATATAGTTGTTTTTCCAGAATCTGGATGGCGCATTAGGCTTAATATGGCGACACTGCCTAGGGAGCGGGTTAGAGGGGATCTCTAATTGAACTCTTGGAAATGGAAATTCTGGTGCTGTTCTACCTTTTAAGTTATTTATTTCACAGAATTTGCAGAGTGCCTTACGTGGAACATCTTGTATACAAGCTTTTAACTTGGCGTTAAACTTGTAGTTTGCTTCACTTGTTTGCACATCCATTCTAATATGTGCATTGCTGGAGGCGGATGGGCTCCTCAAGCTGATTCCTTTCAAGGTTTTTCTCCCTTTTCCCTTAAGTGGCTTTAATTATCCTTACTCATTTTTTTGAAGCTGCTATTTTCAATAAAAAACAGAAAAGCTGTCCATGCTACTTATTGCATTCGAAGTCTTCTGATGTCATACTGTAGCCCTTTGTGATGAATGGAAATCTGCAAACCAAACTCTTTTTGGTACGTTTTTGAGCAGCAATGTAGCCATTCCTGATTGAAGAATGATCTCTAGAGTTAGCTGTTTTAATGAATCCAGCTGATTTAGTTTACAAAACCAGTTTGAATTATTCATTTCTGAATCAGACTGATCTTCAGCCCACAGGAGTTGATAATTATCAGTTGAGACTGATATCAGTTTAGGTTTTGTGTAATTTTAAATTAAAGATGTTTAAATGCAAATCATATGGACAACTGATGCTTTTAAGTGCAACCATGAATAAAATTCTGTGTTCTATTGGAGAAAGCTATTCAGGTTGATTCAGAGTAAATGTCCGATTTCTGCAAAAAAAAAAAAAAACTCTTATGACTTTAAAAGATATAGAGCACCTTAAAATTAACATTTTCCAATTTGTCATGGTTTTTTTGCAGAAAGAACACACTAGATCGATCAAAATGACTGTAAAAACATATGTTGCTATATAAAAAAAAAAAAAAGGAAATTACAAATAAATGCTGTCTTTATTTCCTGTTTTTGTTAATATGTTTTAATGAGTGGAAATATGTTTCTTCAGCTCTTGATTTCTGAAGGATTGTGTGGCAATGAGGACTGGAAAAATGACTGCCAATTAATTCAGCTTTGCTAAATAATTTAAATTTGATTAAATATTAAAATAAAAACCAGTTATTTTAGGTTGTAATATTATTTCACTATGAATTTTTGTAATACAGAAAAAAATAAATGCAGCCTTGGTGAGCTTATTTTTTTTCTTCTTTCAAAAACATAAAAAAAATAAAGAAAAAATCGTGCCGACCACAGGGCAGTAGTGCATATCATATCCTCTATAATACATTTTGGATTCGTGGGTTCACCATATCGAAGAACAAGAAGAGAACAAGATCCTCTACTTGCTACTTATGTAACATCCTATTTTCTTTAGCAGGGTTTTTATACAGATCCCTTCCTCATGATTATGAAAGCAGACAGAGAATATACAGTACTTCAAGAGGAGCATAAACAGGAAATGAACTCAAGATATCTTGCTTCTACCTTTGGACAAAACATGATGTATATAGAATTTGATTTCAAATATACCTTTCATTTTCAGGCAATAGTAATATTGTTTGTGTTCACCTCAACCTTTCTCCCCACAGATTGTGCAGGTGCACTGCCAAAGTGTGCACCTGTAAAACATGCTTTGTATGAATAAAAGACGTTTGATGATGTCAGACATCACTTGAATTGCATTGTGGCATAGCTTCGCTGCAAGGCCATGATTATTATGCTAGAGACTTGAATACCGTAGCTTTTATTAATGCATCAGTCCCCAGCGCTCTGGCCCTTTTCATATCATTCATGAAATGACTCGGAAATCAGGCCCCATGGATATGGACCTCAGAAACTCTGCCCAAGATTTCTTTATCACATTAATTACCTTTTTCTTTTCTTTTTTTTTTGTCCAGAAGCCCAGTACTGATGAAAGACCTGGATAAAGTCTTCTCAGTGCGGTCTCTTGAGTACACACATCTCCAAGACATCGTCTGAAAAGCTCTCGCTCCTTTCTTTCTCTCCCACACACTGTCTCCTTGCTTGCTCTGTTGCTGCCATCATATCTCTTACACGCGTTATGCACATGCATGCATGTCTTTTGCATTGTTTCCAAAAAAATACCCTGTTTAAAGGTGCAGTGTGTAATTTCTAGCGGCATCTAGTGGTTAGGACTCGAATTTCAATTCCCCCGCTCACCCCGCCCTTTTGAAACGCACACAGAAGCTACGGAAGCTGACACAAGACAAATATATCGTTGTCTGTTACACCTGCATATGAAATCAGTATTTTCCAACACTGACAAGGAAAAAATTGATACTTGTCTCTGTGATTATGTCCATCTTGCAACTAAAGCTATCAAACAATAGTTTTCACTATGATTGCTAATGTTGGACTAACTTACCGGTCCAGCAGAAAAAAGGCAACTTTGGCGTGGCTTTGACGAAACGCGCTCTATAGAAGTTTGTCCGTTTAGGGCTATTATAGAAACATAGCGGCACTAAATGGCGACTTGCATGTAAGGGGACACGAGGTGTATGTAGTAGGTGTGGCATGGTTCACAAAACCCACTGTTCGGTTTGTATCACGGTTTTAGGGTCACGGTTTTCGGTTCTGTACGGTTCTTGTTATTTTTTCTTTTAATCTTTAACACTCCAAAAATGTACTTCATAATATGATATATAGCTTAATTATCCACAATTAAGGATACAGTATTAAAAAAGTAAAATCATGTAATCATTCATAAACTGAATTGTATGCGTGTTGCACAATACTTGCATACAGTCGCAGTTCTATCTACGGTGTTATATTTCCGCTGCCATCATAGGTAATAGAGTGCAGATTGGGACGCATTTTTCTGTCCGAGCCCAGCCCGCTTTCGACAGAGCTTTAACCAATTTTTTTCTCATACTAATGACACATGAACATTTTTGTGTGGAAAGTCCGCTTTTATTAAGCAACCATAGCGTTCGGAAATGTCAACGGATGAGAGCATCAGCGCACACGGGGCAAAAAGTGCAGTTATAACACAGACGCACATTCGCGCTGAGCCGACCCGGCTCGGTCACAAGATCTACAACAGATTTATACGACGCTGGCGCAACCTCCAACTCCGGGGGGCCTTCCTTTTCTGTCCCACTTGCCATTTCTACACGTACAGTATTGTAACCTGCAGCACTCACTCCACACCGTAGACATCTCAATTGTTTTGTGCGAAAGGGAAACACACTGACGTCACATACGGGGCACGAGGCTACATTGCCCATGTTTTTTTTTTCATTGACCGTGCCATAGAAGATACAGTTTGAAGTCTTGTTTTCTACAAAGTTTTACAATATTATGTGACTGTACAGTATAAAACAAGGACAGATATCTGTCAGTGAGGTCAGAAAAATAAACTTCATTTTAACTTTTTGTTGTTGTTTTGTCTGGATTGTGTGTGTGTGTGTGTGTGTGTCTGTCTAGCATTATTTAAACATATAAATATTTTTTGCTATTTGCACATCCCTAGCCTTTTTGTTTTAAATCAAGTGTAGGTCAAACTGACCTCAACACAACAGAAGTAGATTAAATAGACTATTGGTGTCATGGGACTTAATTTCTCAATTGTGTGAAAAACTCATTTCTGGAAGTCAAAACCTCCGCAGCCATTTCATTTCTATCTTAAACGAGCCTTGATCACTGAACTACACTGTTGGGCAACTTTACAGCAAAGCCTGAGGGCTTTTGCAAAATCTTCCCCAAAAACATTGGTAAAGAGGCTTACATCACTTCAATCCATATAAATGCAATAGTCACTCAAGCAATAGTAAGTGATTCAAGCCATGTTTCGTTTTCAACATATCAATTATTGCCCTCAGGGAAGCACTATAGAGTTCCATTATGTAAAAGTAATCAATATAAGACCTCACCTGTGTGTATTATAATTTTAAACATTAAATTGTAGTAACTGCAATGGTATTTTAACAAGGTATTGATGTTGTTTCATGTGGATGTTTTGTATTCTTGCAAAGGACAAAAAAGTATAACTCTAAAGCTAACTCAAAAGGCCAAATCCATATAAAAATTCTCTTGCATGTTGATTTTCAACATTTCTTGTGAGTTTTCTTGTGGTTAGTGTTTTGTTTATTTCTGTGTCTCTGTTCTACTCTAGGAAGTGAAATACTTCCAGTTTCCTGGGGAGCTGCTGATGAGGATGCTGAAGATGTTGATTTTGCCTCTGGTCGTGTCCAGGTAAGCCTTGATATTGCTGTTTATGGGTAATGTGTATATATATACTATTTTTTTAAAAATTGATTTAAATATATGGTAACACTTTATTTTGATGGTCCCTTTTGAACAGTCTGTTGACAATAAGTAGCTTTGCACCTACATGTCAACTAACTCTCATTA
>JAUCMT010000021.1:6128177-6159657 GCA_032357475.1 Enteromius thamalakanensis
ATTGTAACCCCCGTTCCCTGATGGAGGGAACGGAGACGTATGTCCCTTTGCCATCACCTCGAACCCCACCGCTGGAGTGCCCAGAGGGGCCTGGCTCTCGGCTCTTCAGCAAAACCTAATGAGTGGTTGCACCTGAGCCTACTTATACCCGGCGTGCCGGGCCGGTACGGCTGGTGTGCAATTAACCACTTGCCAACTCGTTGGCGTTTTCTCAATACTGAGCGAATAAGGGCTCTCAGGTATAAGACCCAGTCTCAGTCTGTCAAAACGACATACGACATACGGGGTTACAATAGGTACCCTAGACGTTTTTAATACAGCCAGCATAAAAGAATTCAGTTCCCACTTGTCACTGATGCAATATGCAGTCAATCCGAGGTAATTGTTGTCCCACTTTCCAGACAAATAATTTGTCACACCGCGAATGCGTGAAATGCGGTAAAAAAATTAACGTAATTAACAACAAAAATTAATTACCACCGTTAACGCGTTATTTTTGACAGCCCTAAATATAATACCTATTCTTAAGCAAGAGAGGTTAAACTCCTTTAAACTCCTGAAAGCTTTAGAGAGGGAAGTTAAGTCACAACTTATTGCATTTACGGGTCACAAATTAGACCCCTTGCAGTTCGCCTATCGGGCTAAAAGAGGTGTGGGATGATCCACTTTTCCTTCTAAACACTGTACATCAATAGTGGAGGAGCATTTGCTAGAATGCTTTTTGTCGATTTCACAATGAATCCAATCATTTTAGCAAAGAAATTTATATGTGAATTTGATGTAAGTCAAAGTTTGGTTTTATGGATTTTGGACTTTTTAACATGTAGGCAGCAGAGAGTTATGCTGAATCGAATGTTGTCTGACACGCTTCAACTGGACATCAACTGGATTACGTCAACTGGATCTCCACAAGGATGTGTACTGTCATCAATTCTTTTTATACTATACACAAATGCATGTCGTAGCACTAAAGACAAATGTCATGTAATTAAATATGCTGATGACACAGTTTTTTATCCTTATTAACGAATGCAGATTGCGATGACAGTAGTGATCACAATGAGTTTTTTGAGTGGTGTAAAGAAGCTGAATTACAACTGAATATTACTAAAACTGATTGATTTTAGAAAAGCTACTGCAGAAGTAAAACCTGTGCATTTTGATGGAAAGGTAGTTGATTGGGTACAGGAATACAAGTATCTTGGAACTTTTTTTGATTCCACTTTAAAATTCCAACAGAATACGGCTATTACTAAGCGCATCAAAGAATGTATGCGCTTAGAAAACTGAACTCCTTAGGTGTACAAAGAAACATATTGAGAATATTTTATACAACTTTCATTGAGAGTTCTTTGATTTTTTCTTTTGGTATTGTGTTGGTATTCATCTCTTTCCCTAAGGAATAAAAATTGTCTGCAGGCTCTAGTTAGGACTTGTTTAAAATCATTGGGGTACTTTTGCGGAGTTTAGCAGAATTTTATGAGCAACAAATGCTAAGGAAAACCCATTTGTTTTATCAAATGTGTTGTGATGTTACTGCCCCTCTTCAATTGCCCCTTGTGGGACTAATAAAGTTGTAAAGTAAAGTAAAGCCTTCCTGTAGGAGGTGTGCATATGGAAAATTGGACGTGATTGAACCCTCTTAAGGTAGCATAAGGTCTGCCAGGGGAAACATGAGCTGTGTGCCAGGGTGTCAGTGCCGAGATTTCCCCCAGTCAAGGAGTAAAACAACTGACAATGAGAGGTCTCCACTTGAGGGGCTCCGAAACACTTCCAAATCAGCTGAACTGTCTGGGGATGGACTCTCCATTCTCCAGAAAGGGCAGCTTGCTCATCAGCACCCAGGTTTCAGGTTTCCTGGAATGGGAATGGCCTGAAGCAACCCTTTGATGCTTCCGACTCCAGGAGGTGGCGGGCGTGTTGAAACATGTGATGAAGTGCAGACCACCTTGTTGGTTGATGTGTGCAATGTAAGCCTTGTTGTCTTTACAGACCAGCATGTGGTCTGCAAGATGTCCCTTGAGACGGCCCAGGACAAGCCCTACAGCCAGTAACTCTAGGCAGTTGATTTGTCACTGCAAATGAGATCCCGCCCAAACCCCTGATACTGCATGCCTGTTGTACGTGGCCCCCCAGCCATTGGAGAAGGCTTCTGTGAACACCACAGCCTGCCTGGAGACCTGCTCTAGGGGCACTTCTGTCTGGAGAAATGAAAAGTCTGACCATGGGGTGAAGGTTTGGCGCAGGCCATTGTCACCATCAGAAGTAGTGTTCGCCCGGCTGCTCTCACCAGGAGGAGCCCTAGATTTTGGCAGAGGAACGGGTACCCCATCCCTTTGCAGGAAGCAGAGTCTGGTCTGCAACTCCGCAACGGCCATCTTCCCACAATGAGAACATGACTCATCCACAAAAGAATCCTCAGTGTGCTTCAAGCTCAGGCAAGAGAGGCAGTGATTGTGACCATCACCCGGCACCAGGTACCAACCGCATCCAGAACCACACGGGTGGAGGGGAATCTTTAAAAAGACGATGCCGACTCACCAGCCACTAATTCACGAAGCAGGAGAGGAAGCTGAAAGTTGTGCTTCGAAGCAAAAAGCTGAATATGCGCTGCACCAGCTGCTTATTTACACTCATGCTGTGAGCTGCAGCTCGATGCAATCAGTGCATGCTAATGTTCATAGGCTTGTTTTAATACACTCAAAATAGATCGGTCTCTCGAAGGGAGAACCCAATTTTTTGTCGGCCATATTCAATGTGACTCGGAGTGACCTACTGAAAAGGAACGTGTCTAGGTTATGTACCTAGTAACCCTAGTTTCTTGAAGGAACGAGACGCTATGGGAATGCCCTTAGCCTGACGGCTCTAAATTGTGTGTTGAATCAGCCGATGATGAATTGGGACGTTATAGGGGAGTGACGTCACTGGCCAGGAAGCATATAAGCACGTGGAATGCGGCCGGCAAACTAGCTCCAGTCATGAAGCGGAGCACCGGCAGGGGATGCGGAAAGTGTGGTTTCGAGACACAGCGTCTCGTTTCTTCAAGGACCATCCTCTCACAATGCCTTCAACTCTCCTTATTATCTGTCCGAAGAGCTGCTTCTGCATGGCTCACTCCCATGCAGGCAACACAAAGAGTGTGTGTGTCGTCGGAGAGGCTATATCTCTTGCATGGAGGTGCACACACACTATATTGTGAACTGCATTCACCCCGTTTAATGTTTTGATTTGACATTCTTTTTCTTTTTGTTTTAAAGACAGAGACACTTTTTTAAGCTAACACAAACACACGTTCAACACAGAGCACTTCGCTGAATGATAGAAAAGATAGTTTGCTGGCTGCATTCGACGTGCTTATATGCTTCCTGGCCAGTGACATCACCCGCCTATGACGTCCCAATTCATCATTGGCTTATTCAACACACAATTCAGAGCCATCATGCTAAGGGCGTTCCCATAGCGTCTTGTCGATGCATCTCGAGTTCCTGAAAAGGACCTGAAGTTACGACATTACCTGCCAAAAACAGCTCTTTTTACAGCAATTATCTCTGAATGAATGATGAACTCTCCTTACTATGCCCCTCTGTTTCAAGTCGTTTTCTGAGAGACGATAAACTTTAACTGCTTGAATCTTGCTAACAAGCACATTATTAGGAAAGGCGATTTGCAAAAACTCATCAGCATCTTAGATGACTAAAGTAAACGATGACTACTATGTTCATTATTACATCCAACAACAAAACACCTCAAGCATTTAGGAGACACTTAGGAAATGCTCCAGCATCGAAACAATGGTGAACTGATGACAGCTCACTCAGGGCCAGAGTTATGATAAAAGTGAAGACTGCCACTGTCAATTAACAATCGTGGTCCTGTGCAAAGCAATGTCATTCTGCAAGGATCTGTGAACACCTTGAAAGGGTTTTGGATTTATCAGGATTTAAAAAAAAAAAAACACTGGTGTGATTTTCATCATTATAGGGTGCTTGTGTACACACACTGACAAGACACATTTAGTGTAAAAGTGAATTCTGCATCCAATGACCCCTTTAAAGGTGCAGTGTGTAATTTTTAGTGGTATCTAGCGGTTTGGATTCAAATTGCAAGAAACGGCTAAGTCCCCCAATCACCCCGCCCTTTCTAAAAACATACAGAAGCTACGGAAGCTGACACAGGACAAAAATATTGTTGTCTGTTACACCTGACAGTAGCCAATCAAGCGATGAGGTTTCTGTACAAAGGTAAGTCAAAGAATTATATATAGCTACTTATTGAGTAGACCAATATGTTTTTGGGAATATTATTGTTACTTATTAATCATTGTCTCAGGCTTATTTGCTGACTTTAGTTAGATTTTTTTGTATGACACTTAGTAGGGTTAGACGATGTCTACCAAATTGGCATCGGACAAAGTCTCCAGTGAAACATCATGATGAAAAGTGAAAGTGAAATGCGATCGAGCATACAAATTTAGTTTTAATTCCATCCACATTACTAGCGGATCCCTGATGCCCGCAATTTCTATATGTTTGGCAGTATCATCTCTACAAAAGGTGACGCAATAGGTTTAACTACATTTCTCAGTGCTGTTAAATTAAATTACAATCCAATAGCATATTTTTCAACACTGACAAGGAAAAAATAAATTCTTGTCCATTCAATGTCCATCTTCCAACTAAAGCAATCAAACAACAGTTTTCACTTTTATTGCTAATGTTTATTATTATCGCTAATAATATTAATGCTAATATTATTGCTTCAGCGTTTGAAAATACTTCTCCCGCATAAGTGCCTTCTATTTTGGAAAAGCCAGACCAATATTTATCCAGGATTTCATCAAGATTTCTTTTTTTTTTCTGCCATAGACTGGTGCTCTGCCGGTTCTTTTTTTTTTTCCCTTTATTCTCTTACTTCCACCAGAAAAACACTACTGACTTGCTTGCTAATACTACCACTACTACACTTTTTCGAGTGCATTTCAACGTGGTGACGACACGAGCGGCCTCTTAAAACACCAAGGAAGAAGTAGAACAATGTACTGACGAAATGTGCTCTGTAGAAGTTTGTCCATTTAGGGCTCCTATAGAAACATGGCGGCACTAAATGGCGACTTCGATGTAAGGGGGCTTGAGGTGTATGAAGATATAATTGGTCATTCTAAGGATATAAAATCATAACGTCTTATTATGTAAGGTCTTTACACACCTCTGAAAACATAGTTTTGTATGTTATATTGCATTTCTGCCAATAAATTCTCCTAAATATTACACACTGCACCTTTAAATTGGTGGTAAAACCAGAAATTTGGTTTGACAATGTTTCAGGTGTTATAAGAACACATTTATGTGTGTATTACAACTTATAACCGAATATAATAATTTTATTTTTGATCTAATTTCAAGGCCATGCCAAATGTTTGTCATTGTTTATAAATCTCAAGCGCTTCATTGTGAGTATCAAACCCACAAACCCACACATCAAACCCAGACACCACAAACCATTTTCCACACTCACAGATTCGGCTTCTCTGCAATTATCATACAATACATAGTGACATAACTTCTCTCTCGTATATGTCAGTCATCCACAAATTGCTGGATTTGTCAAGAATAACTGCGCGAGGTTCAAAATGGTATTTTTGTATGTTTTATAAGTCAAATACACTCCTCCAATAAACCTATAATTTAGTACACATCCAAAATAAGAGATCCTTCTGATGCCTCACATCCATTGCAGAAACAATAATGCATATCACTTAGATCGGTATTAGACAGTTGATTTAATCAAATGCTATAAACCAAGCAAGTTCTGTCAAATTAATTCAAAGAAGCTCCTTCAGAGTAGCAGTATATGATGATCATCTGTAGATATTACTCTTATCAGCCTGGCTTATAAATATTAATTATTAATTGGTTTAATGCTCGCCCAGTAGTCCTGACTGATTTGCTGAAGGTAAATGTCGGCTAGTTATGTAAGGATTACTGCTATTGCTACTCATTGAGTTCACTGCCAATGCAATCAGTTGGCTGAAGCTTCTGCTTAGTTTTACACCCATCATTTTATACGTGTGCCAAATGTATTTTCCTCCAAAATGGCGAAATACAATACCTTAACATTTCAAAAATGTATAATATTTGCCAGTACACCTCCGTCTGTCATAACCCATAACCCACCATCAGATTAAATTAAAGATGTGAGAGATGTCTGCCTGTGATTAGCCCTGGCAGTCAGGCACAACCTCCGCCAACGCCGTAATGCTTTTTTCTGCCACGAAGGTAAACATTATTATCGGCCTTTCATCTTTTAAAACCCGCTGAATGTGAGACACATTGCTGTGTCCTCTGTCACGCCCTGCTCATTTGGCACGGTGTCATTTCCCCCCCCCCCCACAATTAATGAGAGCAAAAGAAAACAAAGCAGCGGGGTCTATTGAATTATTTGATTAAGTAGCTGCAGCTAATGGAGTTTCAGGATTTAAGAGCAAATGATGTATTGTAGATGAATCAAGGCATTTAATTTGCCCACTTACCCATTTATGCATTGTCTCATTCATATGGCCATGCATCTTCATTTCATCTTTGAACAGCAGGTTATTCGGGGGGCTTGGAACGGTGCGAAGCGGGGGGGAGGATGGTCAGTGCAACCCAAGGGAATTGATTTCTTCATTGCGCTCCCTTTCTCTCGCTTTTGCTCTCTTTCTTATTAGTGTTTAGGCCACTGTAAAACAGTGTCTGTGAGAAGTACAAAGGGCTCGGGATACAGTTGAGCCGCCTGTGAAATCCTTTCAGAAACCACATGCTTGTTTATTGCTTCTGAGCTTAAAGGATTCATGGCTGGGGCACATAATCAGTATTCTAATCAAGGCATTAAACCAGCGTTTTCTCTCGCGCACAGCTGTTTTCCTCACAAAACATGCAGCGATCTTAAATCGGACTTCGTCACATGGACTTGAATCGTGACATATAAGGCAGAGGTCGTGCAGCTGATTGAAGTCCTTCCTTTCAATGTTCATAAGGTCATTCTCTTAAGTTTTATTTAGATCTGCATGATTAAAGGGGAGGCTTAAAGAGATGTTCGGTTCTTCCGCAGTGATTGCGGAGTTCGGAGGCTCTTTGATTCGCATGCATCAGGCGGTAGATTGCGCAGAGTTTTTATGCCTCTGCCGCTTGTTTTCTCAGATCAATCGGGGGCTGGATGGATAAACTAAACCGTTAAAGGCTTCACATATGGCCGTAATCCATTTCGAAGTGAGTCATTTATCAGCACGTTTCACCTTTGAGAGACGTTTCTTTCTTCTTACAGCTGCCACAGACAACTGTCAGGGTTGGAGGTACATCAAGAGACATCAAGAGACTGCTTTTCATAAAATGGCCTCCTCATTCTCCTGCTGGGTCGAACGTACTCAAATATTAATCAAGTTCAGCATGCATGTTGCTGCGTTACAGCCTTCGTGAATATAAGAACTGTACTTACACCCCGCCGCATATTCCTATCACATAGGCGCTGCTGAAACCAGCCTCAGGCAACCCTCTAGCATCCAATACCATGCACAAATACAGAGAGGCCTTTAAAAGTGATACCTTGGACACGCACACAAAGAAAACTAGCAGGCAACCTTGAGCCATGCCTCACCCACTTTTCATCATAGCGAGTTTCCCTAATTCGCAGACATCTCCTGGTTCAGTCCGAATGGTAATAGATGAATAATTCAAGTAATGCATAAGAAACACATCAGCATCTGCATGTGTTTTGCAGGGGCTGTTATAGCTGCTGTCTGGCACGCAGACCTACTTACTACCATCCAGCAATCAAAAACCACCAAGTTGAATTATGATTGAATTCTGACAATTGTCACTGGTGTTTTGGAAAAAGCCTTTTCTGCTTGCTTGTGACCAAGTATGACCAACTAACTTGCATTATCTGTACATTGCCAATATGTAAAATGATTAAATGCATTGAAATAAAATAAAATATTTGCATCGAGACGCCATCAATATTGCAGTATTGTATGAAGTTATGCATTATGATAGCGCTTTATTTTTTACGGTTCATTCATGTGTTTATTAGGTTCTGTGAAGTAACTTGAACAAAAAAAATGAATTGCATTTATTGGTAAAACAAGTACATGACCATGGAGTATTGCATTAACAATACTGAAATATTAATTTATGTTTAATAACAATTAGATTTTATAACATGGCTCAAACATTAGTTCACATTTTCTGTATCTTGAACTAACAATGAATAAATTGTTGTATTTTATTTTAAATACATATATATAGGTCAATGATTACTGTAGCAATCCACAGTGCATTTTAACGTGTGCGTGTATGTGTATATATATATATGTGTATGTACGTGTGTGTGTGTATATTGTATCATGACCAAACCACCCCAAAATAGCATTTATTAATCAATTTGGCTATTATTTTGTTTGTTTTAGAATAGATTCATTTGAAATCTATTAATACACATAGAAATTGTTAACCTATATTTTGAACCTGAAATTATTGCTTATAAATTTGAACAAAATTCAAGCAGTTTTGAAAAATTTTAATTATTATTATTTGTTACTATGCAGTTACTTTGAGTAATGTAACATTTGAGGCTCAATTTATATTGTTTTACTAAACGTGTCAGAAAATGGTTCTAAAGTAGTACACAAGTAAACCCATTTGCATGTAAAACAAGAAAACTAATTCAGATTTTAATCAGTTTTGCAAAGGTACATTTTATTTGGTAAATGGTGAATGTAATGGGCATAAGGTGAGATTGCAGTGAACATGTGAAGTGATAATAAACCCCATAATAACCTGGACAGAACTGTGTGCAGAGCAAGGTTAAGCTTATGAGAAACAGCTGTGGCATGTATGTGGCCACATATCTGATGATATTTTGCCATATTTTCATTCAGTTTTATAAGATAACATTAAACTTTATTTCATTTTTGCAGCTGACAGACTGGTGATGTGTGGGTATCAAACATTGGCTCCAAATGCATTTACTGTAGCTGCTGTCGGAATTGCTCTTAGAACTCAGATCTGCACATCTGTCAGTCTCCCAGTGCTGCGGCATGAAGCCCAGAATTGTCCTTGTCGTTAAGACCTGATTAATATTTTTTCCCCCGGTGCTCGGCCAGAGTGCTCAATAACACAGTGTTTCCAGCATCAGCGCTCCGTGTCAGGCTGCACCTTTCCTCTCTTTATCATAGTCACATTGTTCCATTATGGTTGATGGGTTGCATGTTGAAGGAGGAGGTTTTTTTCCCCTCTAAAAAATGGATCTTATCAATGAAGACTACAGAGAAACAAGAATGATGGGTACACTGGAGAGAGAGAAATTTTTTTTTTTTTTCAAAATTTTATTACGGTAAGTGATTGCAAACCATTTATTTAGCTACATTTAAATAATAAAAAATCTTGATACTTAGTAAACTAAATTAGTTTATTTAAATGTAGCTAAAATTGATTGCAACCACTTACCTTTTAATTTATTTATTCTTTTTAGTAAATTCAATGAATCCTTTTTTTTTTGTGTGTGTGTAGATATCCTTGAGATATTGGTATCAAATCAGTTCAGGACAAATATTCATTGTCAAACTACGAATTACATTTTGTACCTTTTTATATCTTTTTCTTTTTGCTCTTATTGCACCTAAATTTCCTAGTCTAGGGGTGGTTATGTAGCCTCCCTTCTTTCCCATCACATATTTCATGACTGTTTGAGTACCTAAGGTGTCCACCCACAGCCGAATTTCCCCACAGTGTTGTAAAATTGAACTATGTAGGGTAACTAAGCAAAGACATCAAGCTGGAGAACAGCTGTGAAGAGATTTACTTAGGGGAAGTAGAAGTTTTGTAAAACACGAGTAGTACTATGGTAAAGACAGTTAGACTTATATGAAAAACTGTTGTAATTTTTGAAAGAATGCATCTAAGTTCCAGCGTAATTTCCAACTTTGTAGCCTGTTGCAGGTTGAATTAAGCGAAGTGAGCCCCCCTTTGTCATGTGACAAAGTCTAACTGCTAGTAAGAAATGCTTTTTATTTTTGTGTGTGTGTTTGGGGGGGGGGGAAAGAATATCATGGCTTATGATCCAATCAATCCTGATGACAAAATCCAGCCAAATCCCACATTATTGTAAACTGAAAAGAAACTTGAATACATGATGTTACATGAGGTAATTGTGTTCTGAATGTATGTTACACATGCGTTGTAGTGTTTTTAGATCTTGACAAATCAATTCACCTCTTTGTTTTTGGATAAACGCATGTAATGAGCACAATTTAGTTCTCAGTGACACAGGAATCCTCTGACAAGCATGGCCAAGATAACAGCAGGATGACTTGGGGATTATTTTCAGATTCAATGAGAGGTTTAGGCTAAATCCACACTCTGACATGCCTCACATGGTTAACGGAGAGCCAAACAGAGCTTAAGTGATGGAGAAAACAGGACAGACACCGAGAAAAAAGAGAAATTGTGTGCAGCAGTTCATTTGAGGAGAAGGCTAGCTTCAGGACTGCCTGTTCAAATGAGTTTTTACACACCAAACGAACACAAGTCTACAAGTAATTTTGTCCTCCACACGTTTATCCAGGTATTATCCACATGCTGAGTTATAAAGCAATCGATAAGCCTGTTTTGTTTTGTTTTTTCTACTTCCAGAGATGTTACTTTTGCATGCTATTTGATGTTATTAATACTCAATGTCACACCCGAGCTGACCATGTTTAAGTACAAAAGTCCATTTATATCAATACCAGTCAATAAGAACACACCAGAAAGTGTTGTTTTGCTCCAAAGTATAATGTCCTCAGATAGAAGTTAGATAGAATTGTGCGCACCAATTAATTTAGATTTTAGACCGACAAACAGAAATACTAATAAATAGTATATTACTGCTGTTTCACTTCTGTTAATATACTGAGCATGCCATATTGGATTTTGAAATCCGGTTTGCTATGCTTCCTCTGAGTTTTCAATATAATACTTGAGGGTGCATTTCAGTAAAAAAAATTCCTATTGGGAACTTCCAAAGAATTTCCAAATTTCAAGTAAAAAAATAGAATATACCTATATATAATATGGAATATCCTGTAAAAATGTAAGCCATTTTATTCACATGTTTTGTACATTTAAATATTTTCCATACATTTCTGTTCGATAGTACACATAGTCCCATGTGTGACAGTTTAACTGACAAATCTATTTGATTATAAAGTGATTATAAAGCAGTTGAAAACATTTTACAGAATGCACTAGATCAGATACGATCCCCCCCCCTTGCTATGTATATATATATATATATATAATCCTATAATTTTTTTGGTTCAGATAGAACCCTTGTGACTTTCAATGTCTAATATTATAATGTGAAATATTTCATATTCATATTCGCTTAGCAGCTACTGTATAGTGATGAGAGATAAGAATCAGTGAGCCTAAGCTTCCGGAGAATACACACATATACACATTAGAGATTGGATACCCGACCCAAATCCGACGGTACCCATATGTACATACATAAACATACGTACACACCCTTTGTGCCACCTGGTGGTAGTTTTGTGAACAACTCCAACACGTAACTAACTTGTAGTTGACGTTGTCAGATTTTTTTTTAATTACACAGGATTTCTGGTAGACGTGCGTGTCATGTTCTTTAACGTTCCACCTAGAAACAAAGTTGCAGTGATGCCAAACTCCCTCATGAAAGAAAGCTATCACGTGTACAACTGTGACGAGCGCTGATCAGGATCAACAAAATTCTGGATTTTCAAAAGTGAAATGTTTCAATTCCCAGCATAGAACCTTTAAATTTCGTCTGAGAGTTTAACACGATGCTCTGTTATTGTTGCAACATTTTCACACGCTGAAACATGATGCTGGACGAAAGGAATTGTGATTGGTCGTTTGACATGTTGGCCAATGAAAGCGCTCATGTATTCCAAACCTACTGTACAGCCTTCACTCTGAAGGTGCTGCATGAATGCAGACGATTTGTAAAAGCACCCTCTACTGTATAATAGTGAAAATAGAGATTACCAGAATAGCTGGTTAATAGTGGGAAAGCATTGTGTCATAAACAAAAAAAAGATATACTTGGAAATGGTGGACAAAGCGTTAAATGGCACTCTGTATCCGGTAGCCTGTATAAAGATTTCAGCTGTGCAGCATTTAAAATCCTTCCTGGAGCATTTCATTTTGTTCTATGTGGTTATTGTCAGCTCAGAAGTGCTCAAGGATAAAGCCGCTCTTCAGCGTATCCTGTGGAGGCCGGCACTGAAGGACTCCTCAGAGATGCGAAGCCTCCTAAACAGGCGGGTGACAATTAGCAAGCGAGAGGAGATGGTCCTATTGAGAGTTTTGCTGTTGCTGTCTCCATGGCGGAGGATCCAGCCTATGTGTGCGGCCTGTGGAGAAACCACAGAGATTGTAGTGACCGTGGTTCTTCTGTTCAGGCTGCACCATGACGGTTTTATTCTCATTTGTATTCTGCTTTGAGAAGCCCTCTTTTCCGCCAGGTCAGATATCCCTGCCCATTAACAAATGACAGGAGGAGTTAACTTGACTGACATGTTTATTGTTCTCGGGATGGTCCGGCCTAATGAGGCCCATCAGCCGAGGGTGCTGAGATTACACTGGCATTAGAGGACACGTCCAAAGAGGTTCAGCCGTCCTGTGTCATTTAAACATGCCGACTGCGCGCTTGGCCCGCCTGATGCCACTTTACCTCTGGAACCGTTTACCTAGACAATGATAGCTTGTGAATGATTCGTGGTCTCGGCCACTAATCATTACGTGAGGCTTGATACTCCTGTTTGCTCTAATGCTACACCTGATAAAGCACTGCTTTGATGAACTGCACCAATTAACGGACAGAGAGCTGAATTACTCAGACGACGTTCTTGACTTTCCAAGTGCAAAACAGCTGTCTTTTGCGATTTGTGAGGGGAAAAAAATGTTGCAAGATTGCTGTAGGTTTACTAGTTGCAAAATTAATTTAATATGCAATATTGGTTGAAGATCTTAGTTTGTTTTTTTTTAATAACGCAGTTCATTGATGACTTGATACAATGACTTGAATATACCTTTTCTGTTCACGTTTTTAAATTGAGGTAAAATTAATACTTTGAAAGTAAAAAATGGTAGGTTAAAACAAGGAATGGTTCACCGAAAAATAAAAATTCTGTCATAAATTACTCCCCCCTCGTGTCGTCCCAAATGTGGTAGCACCCTTGTTTTCTATGCAGAGTCAGAAAGCTCTTGGATTTCATTAAAAAGAAAAAATCTTCATTTGTCTTCCAAAAATTAAGGTTTGGAACAATAAGTAAGGGTCAGACTTTTCATTTCTGGGTGAACTATCCCTTTAAGAAACATTTCTTAGCCACCAAGATTGAGGAATAGTTGAAGATATTACACAGTTAAATGCAACTTCCAAGCATTTAGCATCAGTTTTAAAATATTTTCCCATTTTAAATTTATGTATTTACTGCCAATATGTTTGTTTTAGTTTGGTATTGTTGTTATATGCTTCAGCGCATCCAAACATATGGTACTTTTCGTTGTTTGTCCAAGATAGTTAGGGATATATCTGGATACACCGTATGTTTTCAAAACTCACTCCATTTCCACACATGTTCTTTTTCTCCTCTCTTAAGAGTGCTTTCAAACCTGTCCTGGGGACTCCCAATTACAGAACATTCTGTTTGTCTGTTACATAGGCCGTAAGTCTTGCAGTCTCTACTAATGAGCTGATGAGCTGAATCAGGTATGTTAAATGAGGGAGATATACAAAATATGCAGTGGGTACAGGGCCCAAGGACAGGTTTCAGAAGCAAAGAGATACTTTTGCTGCTTTCATTCTATGGCAAGTGCATACTGTAGCTACTCTCCTGTAGTCTTGGGGCAGAGGCTCTATGATTTTGTGGCAAGATCTGGAGTGGAAGTGAGTAATGAGCATCTTAATTGGTGCAAGGGTGTCTTCTTAGTCCTAGTGCACGCCTTCGCTCGACTCTGAACTGTAGTAAACCTTGAGGGTGGCCAGAACACAGGCTTTAGCTGTAACAAAGGGAAGGCAATAATTATTCTGCAATGCTAGACTTTTCTTCGTTTTTTTTAATGTCAAAGAACAAGATCCAACCCTTGTGATCATGGGAATAGATAGAGCTCTGTCAGTGAATAACATTGTGAACGACCTTGATGTGATATAATTATCAAAACCTTTCCTGTGCTTAGACATCAAATAATGTATGGCTAAACAGAAAAAAATCTTTCATAAGGATGATTACTACAGTATAATTATTAAAGCAAAATGTAGAAAATTTACATAAGCAACTACAACATGAATCCATTTTAAAAACCGTGTTTTTGGCTTGTACGGTGAAACTGTAATACAGTAAGCGTTTATGTTCTGCCTATTTAGAATGGTTTGGGTAGGTACCGCTGAGGTGTAGCTTAGTACCTGCATGATTCGTCATACTGTAGACATAAACTGAGAGAAGTAGATCCGGCTACAAAGTTGCGGACGGCTGCTTTAAGTGTAATAAATAAATTATATATATTATATTTTTTTAAAATCTATATGAAAGGTAAAATGTGAAAATATATATTTTCAAAGTACAATAATGTATGAGAATGTCATTGTACTATTCGTACTGTTGATTTATACAATACTTCATTATTTAAATATCACAATTTTTATATACTGAACAGTAAAAGAAAAATGGCCATTACCCAGCATGTTTAAGTCTAATGATGTTTTAAGTGGATACCTCACAGACAGAGTTATTTGAAACTAGATCTGAGATGGATCTATTTATGCTTATTAAATGCACATGACTAAGGCATTTTAATTGTTATTTTTGATTGCCAGTGAATGTCCCGGGGCCTTGAAGGATAAAAAGCTTGCAGCCTTGCACTAAAGCGGATGTTTGAATTTTAAGTGAGTTTATACAGGTCATTAAACAGAACAACCTCTTCTGTCTTTATAAAGACCAACTCTGTGTCCAGTCACACTGAGAGAGATAAGCAATTAAACCATGCATTTAAAAATGTGTTGACTCGCTCTCAGGTCATCTCAAAGCCATCCAGTATTTACTTTACTTTTTTTTTAAGGGAGCAAAATTTTTTATTGAAAACTTGAGCTTGCAAGCTTAAATAAGAATGCAAAAAATACCAACGATATTAGAAAAGCCATCCCTACAAATCAGTACACAGAGTTTTCAGAAGATAAAAGATAGATTTGAGTGATGAGCAGTTAACATATCCCCTCCAGTGCTATCGCTTAAGCGTAAAAATTTTAAGTTCATCTTTTAACATGCAGCTTATCTTAAGTGAAGATTCCGCTTAGTGTTGCACACATGGATTATTTTATTGCCAAAGGTGAAAAGCTGTTGACTGCGGTTGTTCTTTTAGAGCTGTCAATGGGTAGTAAGTATTTACCGTTTATGACATGTCACTTGTGTTTAGCGGATCGATTCCATACACTGCAGCCCCATTCCTGTTATAGATTTCCTGTCATTTCAGTGACTGATGTAGAAGGATCTGAATTATTTCCTATTCTTCTGCCTGCATCTGGGACGACATTACAAATGAATTCAAAGCTTTCCTAAATAAGAGATGACTCAACATTTTTTGGAATTCATTTTCATTCTCTACGCTGCACCATCTAATGCAGAAATGCCAGGAAATGAGAGTGGAATAGCAGTCGGCTGTTAATTTTGAGTTAACGTTGCTGAAGTGATGGCCAACCGCACCAACCAGCCGTGCTTTTATTAATCACAAAGCTACTCAGACGTGGCCTCTGTTGAGCCACAATTTTGTTTATCAAGCAGGTCCCCAAACAAACAATATGCAGGGCTTTTTAGTGTAGCATCAGGCGGTCAAAAAAGATTACACACCTTTTGCGCGTGTTGTCCGGGTTTGTGCTCATTTCTCGTGTACGAAAGTGTATGTACACGCTGCTACTTTGTCAAGTTCTTCTCTCAAGGAGAATAGCTGAAAGCTCACATGACAGGAAACAGCAGGTGGTGCTTGCTCGGGAAAATGCAGGCTCAAATTATGGCGTTTCGCAACATGAAAAATAAGGTGTGGAGACCACCTGCTTCTCGCAGCATCAGGACAATGGAAATGGTGATTTATGAATAGTCTTTACTTATTTGGAGGCCTGAAACGAGGGCAGAAGCGTTGATGTCATTGCTGTGGGATAGGCATTAGGAATTGTGTTATGTGTTGTCACTTTTTCTGTAAAGCCAACTGGGATATGTCATCCAACCAAAATGAATTTACTTGATAGAAGATGCAAGCTTGGAGGTCCTTAACCACACCGCTGACTGCTCCATAAATTATTAATAAAGAATCCTGTTTTGCAGGCTGCCAATCATCTCATGTAATGGTTGTCAGCTGGAGGTGCATGTAACACAACTCTGTGAAAATGCCAAGGCGAGCACTTTGTATAAATCGTCTAAATTGCTTGAAAATGTCATGGGCTGCTGGAACTCAGATGTTGAATAAAGTTATTTAAAAGAATAGAAGGATATTGTTGCTCCGAGTATCAAAGAGTTATGAGAAAGGGAGACCTGGGGCAGCTGTAACATTTTTAACATTTTCCTTCATAACACACTGCTACAAATCTAGCTGGCTTTTTTTTTTTTTTTTTTGGTGGTGGTGGTGTAAAAACCGTAGCTGTGAGCTGTAGCCATTAATAGACTTGTAATGAGAAAGACCAGATCATAAAATTGAAATTAATAGAAGTCAGAGTGTTACAGTTGTAACTGTGATCGCTGGTAATTATATTAACACATTCTATCTGAAATAAGAGCATACCTCAAAGTAATATCATTTCTTTAATACCTATTTAATATCCCTCTAATCATCTTCATTTTCATATGGTGCTCTTTCATTTAGCTGTAAAGAACATTTTCTGTATTTCAAGCAGGAGACATGGAGATATGTGGATTTTAACTGTTTGAAATGACACCATTGTAAAAATAAATTAGGTGAATACCGACTATATTCAATCTAACTAGATGCAGTACTTTAATGTTTACATTATTTGCATTACATTACACATTTGCATATATTTTTGTTACTTATTACATCCAGACGGCTATAATTAGTACTTATGATTTTTCTTTATAATTGTATTTTATTATTATTATTATTATTATTATGTTTAAGACATCTATTAACAAAATTAACAGCAATAACATGCTAACATAACCAAGTTTATGCATTTATATCAACACTATAGTACATACTGTATAGAGAAACACAAGTTTTTTTTTTTTATATTGCTGAATATTTATTTGACCATAGTAACTGTAAATCTTAGGCTAAAGTAAACTACAAAAACTTAGCTCAGGTTTTAGTATTTATTTAAAATGAGACAAATCCACTATTGTTTTAATCTCCAATGTGATGACAGTGTGTTCCGCTATTATTAGAATGTATTAATGTACTGTATAATATTTAGAAAAATTACTATTTAAAAAAGAAAAACTTTATAGCAGTGTCTTCAGATCAGAAATTCAAAAAGTATTCAAAATTCATAAATTATTTCTGAATTATTAGGGTGTGCCCCTTGCTCCCCTACAGCTTCAGTAATGAATATTCATTAACAGGCTATGATGATACCATCATTACATAAACAAAAATAAACAAATAAAATGTAAAAAGAAGTTTCCATTTTAAAGTTTATTTTTTATAATAGATTGTCTTGTGCTTTATAATCATTACATCTACTTGTGGCTCTTATTTATTCATTTATTTATTATAAATGCTATGTGATTATAAACAAATGATTTATGATTGTTTGAAGAATGTCCTGCAAATCATCATTGTGTACTTTCTCCCGTTGCAGTACCATCGTTCTGGGGGCTTGTCAATTCTGCATGGAATCTGTGTTCTGTGGGGAAGAGACAGTCTCCAGTCAACATTGAGACAAGCCATATGATATTTGATCCCTTCTTGACACCACTGAGGCTCAACACTGGCGGACGAAAGGTAAACCATGTCTTATGTGATGTCTGCATGGCTACAGTATCAGTGTGGTGAGCTTGCTTGGAAAATAAACATAGTTTCTAGTGTCCAAGTGCTATGATCAACTGTGAAAATGCTACTTTTAGTGGGAAAAAATGCATCTAGGTCAGTGGTTATGCTAGATTCAGAAAGTGAGTTATTAAAGTAAATGATGGTGCTTAGTTTGAATTACTGTTTTCCACTGTTTTTACAGTAGCTGATATTCTGCAGCGTGTCATGCTAAACAGCATTTTTATTATTATTATGCATGCAGCTTTGACCTCATATCATTTCAAATGGTTTGTCACACTGCATTAAAATGAACTAGTTATACATGCATTGGAAGAAATGATTTTCACTCAGAAACTGCTAGTAAATTTCAAAGACATTTAGAACTACACACTTTGAATTAAACATGCCTTTGTTTGTAAAAAAACAAAAAATCTATGCACGCATTATGCATCGACTAGCCACATAAAAGTGCAATCATTTGTTTGTCAATAGAGAGAGGTTGGCATGTTTTGCATATTAATAAATCCTCTCTTCAAACGCATCAGCAGTGGGTAACTGAGGTCGTGCATGTGGCGGCACTAGAGGCAGAGATTCATACTCGTACAGATCAGTCAATGACTGGAGAAAGGAAAGATAATAATCCACTGCATGCTAATTTGGCCAAAGCACTCTTGACATGCCAAGTGTTATGAAATAATTTGTTGCTTTCATTATTTGTGATTTAAAAAAAATAGCAATTCACATCAAAACAATTTCATGAAAGGATTCGTCTTAAGCTTAAAAAAAAGGTTAATTGCTGTTTTTAGTGGCACTTTTAAACCCATTTACTAGACTTTCTGCTTGATGAATATGTCTGCATGGAAAGAGTTGCATGGGTTGAAGATTAATTTTTTTATTTTTTAGAGATACACAAGAAATCCCCTGTCCTCTGATTTCCTGCAACATTAAAATAATCACATTTTTTCCACAGGGATATTTGGTTTCAGTCGTACTGGACTGTAGACCTCGATGAGTTTGAAGTCATGTGTTTGAGTTTCTGTCAGAGTGGAGTTTACATTGCCAGGCTCTCCTCAGCATGATAAATGGACTAATGAATAGTTAAAGGAAATTAAAATGACCTCAGAATAGAAAACCAATTAATCAAGCGCAGACATGCATCAAGGTTATGTGCTTTGGATTGAGGGAATCACAGTTATTAAATTGTCTGTATTAATTGAATATTTGCTCTGCTGTAGATGAGCCGCAATTACTTGAAGAGCTTTTAATGAATTTAATCGCCCTGACAAGGGAGGAAGATGACAGTATCGTGTCCCTTATTGAAGTCTCCAATCAGCAAAGTGGAGAATTTGAGACATGAATATGAAAGATGCCACATGGAAATATTTTCTCTCAACGTCGTTAGCTTTGGGGCGCAGAAGATATGATATGGGACTAATTACCGAAACGAATCAGGCCACATGCCGTTTAGCATAGCATAGATGTAGTGTTGAACACAGTGTAGTACATTGTCTTGCTATGTGTCACCTTCCTTTGTCAGCGTTGGTAAAACGGTACAGATTCCCGCACAGAGACAAACAATGACAGATACGATCTGCACACGGATTTTATTCAGTTACATGAATATCATATTAGATTACTCACTGAGTCAGCCTTGTCATTGCGATTTCATTAGCTTGGGTGGTTGACAGTGTGAGATACATTCTCTGAATAAACTGATGGCATCAGTTCGGCTTGAACTTAGGGACAACACAACTCTTGTGCACACTTCTCGTCTGTGATAAAAAAAAAAAAAAAAAACAACAAAAAACCCGGACAAAAAACAGATTTTCTTTTTTTTTCATTTTTTTCCAAATGACTTGTTCTTTAGGGAACTTCTGTAAATCTGTTACTGGTGGTAATGGTAATGTAGAGTCAGCTGGTCATTACCATCTGATTATGCAAGAGTGATCAAGACTTTAATGCAAAGCATGGGGTGTTTTGATCTCCCTGTTGGGGTTTGTTTTGCAATTAGAATTGGATGACTGTACATTATTCTACTTTTTATATGGCTACATACTTATGCAAATACATTGGCTCGGAAAATTGATTGGAGTTAAAACAGGCCAGGGTTTCCCACGGGTGTGTGACAGAACTGCAGGGGATTCACGTGTTAAAGAAATCATAAGAAATGTAGAAAATCAAGAAAATAAATAGAACTGTTCTATTAACTGAAATATACAGATGTGCTTGTTATTTTAGTCTACTGGTCTGATTATTTTGCAGTGATAATATGAAGTAAATTTTATAATTAGTGAAAAATATCATTTAAAAAATTTGTTATTATTAAGCTGTCAAATTATTTGAATATTCTGAGGGTGATTTTACTAAAAATGCACACATTAAAGAACAAAGACACAGCTGAGTCATTTCCATAATGACCAGGGCAATCTACCAAGAGATTATAGGGATTCATTTTAATACTCTCCTGTTATCAATTTTGTCTTGACAGGTAAACTCCTAAAAATGCATATTTTCATATCAAGTCAGGTGCAAAAATAACTCTATCCACAGCTTTTCAGCACTAATTCTTCATTGTTAATCTTAAGCAAATCCTGATAGTACAGATGCCGAAAGACAGTTTGAACTGGAACATGCTTTTAGTAAATCTGGGCCAAAGTGGTTTAGATTTTAAAAAGTTTGGAAATCCCGGAGCTGAACTATTAATTGGAATAATTTATAGAAAATATGAATATTTATAACATTTTAAGGGATTAAAGGAATTGTTCATCCAAAAATTAAATGTTTACTCACTTCATGACTTCTGAGGAACATATTCAAATTATTTTATTTTATTTTATTTTGATAAAAGACAGTGAGGCCCCTATGTTGGTTGAACCTCAGTGCGCTACAAAATATCTGTTCCACAGAAGAAAATCATGGCAGCCACCGTTTAAAATATATTTTTGCTCAGTGGAGCCATGTAATAAGGGGTTATGGCAGTGCCAGTTAGATATAATATTCTTTTCGTTTAAGTTCAAGGATCAGTGATGTCATTTTTTTCCTGTAATCTGGCCAGCGGGAGAAGGAGATTTGAAACCGTTTAACATGCAAGATGCATGTACAGTATGACCAGATGCCATGGAGAGAGAGAAGGCTCCTCGTGCAGCACTGAATCAGTATAATTACACAGCGAACACGGAGGAACGAGAAACATGGAGCCATGGGATGACATCTGTAGTGATCTGTGGAAACACTGTTGGTGGTGTCCTATTACATATTCCACCCCCTAGCTTTCGTTTGTCACATGCGTGACTTCCATGTTGGCTTTGTACCTGAACGTTTCAGCTCTTTTCACTATTTGTTGCAAATGTTTGCACTCGCATACTAAATCGTTTATGTACCCATGTTGCTAGCGGTTTATATTTCATGAACTGCGAACGCCATGCCAAGCCGCTCCTAGACAAGAATTTACATCCGTTGTAATTCTGCAACTCTGCAAAACACGCCGCTTACAGCCATGACTGCTTCATTTTATTTGCGAACTTCTTGTGTTGGCAAACCCTGGGGGACGTTAGCATAAAATATGGAGTCAAATATTTTTGAATAAAAGTGCAAATGTAAAATATTTATTAGAGACAGCGCCTGCAAAAGCTGCCTCAACGTGCACGTGTGTACATAAAGCTCAGCTATGTTTTTCATGGTGAACGTAATAAACCACAAAGGACACAGATGTTTATTGCTGAGGGTGAAACGCCTCGTGATTATGAGAATTGATTTAGTTATGCAAATTACTGATTCAAATTAATTAGACTCAAGTTTGTGTTGGCTGAACCTGCTAAGCTGTCACAGTATACAAAGCAGTTTGCGCATGAATATCTCAAAGGCTGCAATTATGTCTGTCTCGCCGTGGCCTCTTGCTTGTCAAGGCGCTGGATTTAATTACTGCTGGATCGCAAAAGCTCGAAGCCCTGATTCTGAGTCGAAATACGCAACCTAAGCCGACGTTCGTGGCTCGTCCATCTGTGTGGGTGTATAAATTTGAATCATAAACATGGAGCTAAAAAGGATTAGGAAATAATTAGATTCAATCACTTGTGTCCGCAGGAAGGAGTGTTTGTAGGGTCCAGGGGTTGCGAGGCAATCTCACTGTAGCATGAGTCACAGGAAAATGGGTCACACGGAAAGAGGAAATGGATCAGCAGTCTCCTGTCCTCTATTCTCAGATCAAAGCCTGAGTGCTCCACCGCAGCTGAGATTCTGAGTGTGCCTTCATGTTTGTGCAGATCCTACTCCAACATTATGATAGCAGGGTTTTATTGATATCTTCAGATCACTGTGGTTTTCTTTCAACCGGAGAAATGCTACCGGGTGAAATCAATTGAATCTCAATTTCAAAAAACTACATTGGAATAAAACAATCAAATGTATTTATAGAAAATGATGTTTTAAAATTGTGTTTTTGTTTTATTTAGATTCGTCTTGTTTTGTTTCGTCCTGTTTTGATTGGTATAGTTTTGCGTTTTATGTTTTTTACTTTCATTTTGTTCGGTTTGTTGTTTATGTTTTGGTTTTGTTGTGAGTTGTGAAAAACCTACTGAGCCTCCTAACTAGGCTGTTGTATTCTGTTAACGTCTTGCCTGAACTGTAACCGTATAAAGGACTCATTTAGAGCACTCCACATGGAACTCCACTGTTGGTGTGACTTTTTAGGGATAGTTTTAGTATTACTTAATTTAAAGGTGCAATATAATGCATTGATACAGTATTTTAAATTGTTCTCCGATATCTTTATAGAAGGTATGTGGCTTAGGTAAGGGAAAAAACCCTAGAAGCAGTTTTACATGTCCATTTACAACCCTAGGATTTGTCCCTAGAATGAAATGGTCTGTTATTACCTTATTTGGAATGGTCATGAATAATAATATTGAGCTCTGCTCTGATTGGCTGAGTGGCTCATTTCAGTAGCTCACACTTTCTCTCACACTGTATATAAAATGCATCAGGGAGCTGCTATTAATACTTTGAATGCACGATCATGTTTCATTTTCGAGATTCGCAATCACACATACTCTGTTTATAAAATGGAGCATCAGTACTTACTACACATTTTACAAGATCAGATGCTTGTCAGTTGTGCTCAGGACCTGTAAATTATTTGCCATCGTCCTAAGTCATCTCTCCTTGCTCTGTTAATGTGGTAAGAGAAACTGTTATGTAGCAGGCTACTGCTAGCAAGCAGCTAACCATGGATTGCGTTATTTCATTATAACGTGATTTTGGCTTTCCGTGCCTTTCTGAATACAGACACCAACCCAGCTTTAAGTTCCTAATCCATATTCAATTGACTATCTGCTGTCTTTAGTATTTTTGGAACAGGTTTCATTAGTGTGCCTATCACTAGGTTTTGGGCCAGATCTAACGACTGAACTAGTGTGGCAGTGTAGTATGAAGATTAGGGTGGTTGGTTTCTAAAGATATTGCTGTGTAAATGTACAAGACTATGAAAGATGCATGACCGTCCTCCCCCAGTAACGCCTACATTTGTTCTCTTTCAGTCTTCTGTAAATCTGTATATGCATTGCCTTAGCGTCAGGTTCACTAACAGAATTATGCAACTCATGTAACAGCACAACAACATACAAAAAACAGTGCTCTGCTTAATTTGCTTGCCGCCAATTCCTGGTTCTGAGTGTTGTTTTGGAGGATGCGGCAGACTATAGTGATCTGACATACTTTGCTTAAATAACTCATATGAATCAACCACATTTGAACTTTACATTATCTTAAATTATTAGAGATTTTCATTCAATAGCAAAGATATCCAAGTGCTGCAGTATCTTCGTTGCAGGTGTTCATGTCTATGAGGCTTGTAATGGTTGTACACTAATAGAATAGATAAGTAAACATGCCGTAGACATCCTGCTGTGAATACACTAAATCCTTCATATCAAGGATAATCTAGTTAAGACCTCCTCCTTGATCTTGTTCTAAAGATGCTTAGTCATTAAGAACTAAACATCAGGGTAACATCAGCAGTACTGTCTGCTGGCTGATTTTTCATTATCCCTGGTCTTTAAAACACAATAAGTGAACGTTTTGCAAACAACGCATTTCGAGAGGAAAGCGATTCGATTTAATCAAACTCAGCTGTTAGCTATTAGCTAATTATCCTCAATCAATCTCGCCCAATAATCTCTTTCCCTATCCACTAAAAACCCCAATCTTCAACCCTTCCACATCTCGCTTCAAGCATCCCTCCTCCTTCCCCCTCCGCCTAAATTCCATTCCACGCCACCAGGGGGGAGCAGTACGGGACCGAGCCGATCTTCGAACCCTTGCCCACTTTACGGTTTATACCACTAGGGTTCGCGGTTCGCCGTTCTCCCAGGCTCGCTCCCCTGACAGCATGCCAAACCCGCAAACGTCTTATTAATGAGGAAAGCGTGAACTCTTGAAATAGTGTTTAGACAATTAACTTGTGGTCAGTTTTACATCATTTTGTGCATTATATACTTATGCCCAGTTTGGGCATGAGCTTGTATATCGTAATTTTTAATGCACTTTTTATTTGGCCATTAAGTTTCCTAAAGACCATATCATTAGAGTACCCGCAATTAAGATGTTTTAACAGCCTCTTGCATTTAAAATCATTTAGCCAAAACTCCTTTAGGGTTGGTTAGTTTGGTTAATTTCCATGTATCAGTTCAAACTGTCATTGAATTGATTTATAACTTGATTAGTGTTTCTTTTTTTTATATAAATGTTCAAAAAAATTAAATAAGCATTTCTGTTTTAATATATTGGTGCATGTAAATCAAAAACAGAGTGGAAAATGATCAAGATACTAAATATTTTGTCAAAGAAAGCATGCTGCATAGCTCTGCCCTAAATCAAAATCATCATCTTTGCATGCTTTGCCCAATATTACAAATTTTTGATCATTGAAATGTTTAATAATTATGAAACTGGATTTGACTGATGATAATCTTACGTTTTACATTGTAATATCATCAAAAAAAGTACTGCTTGCTGCTTTCATTCTATGCTGCATTTTTTTCCTGCCTAGATCTTCGGCAGTTTCTAATAGACGTGGTAGCTGCTATAGATTAGCCATCAGATGTGATCTGCAGGGAAATATAACATATGTTTTGCATGTTTATGTTTGCTAACAGTCTGACAATGGAAGAGAATGGTGTACATAAGCGATAGTGACAAGGGGTAGCGCAGTTAAGCTGTGAGTCAGTGGAGGGAATAGTGTGTTCTCCCATTGTCGCTAGCTACTAATAAGGTCAATGAACAACCTGATTTAAAATGAACACATTACACCAGTTTCGTATCGCAACAGTTAGCAGACAATTCAGAACTCTGTGCGTCTAAAGGGCCTCATTCATCCCTATTAGTTTTATATGGGGTACCGATCTATTTGCCTACAGTAAGTGCATTTTAGAAACCTGTAGCATGGCTTATGATGCAGGCTAATGTGCAAGCATATGTAAATAAGCCACTGGTGTATATTTCAGTATTTCCAATACATATGGGTGAACTCTGCAGCCTTTCACCCAAACAGACTTGGAACACTAATACAATATTTCACTAAGTGACTGTATATTAAAACCATGCATTTGTTATCTGAATGCACATTAAAATAATTATACAGTGATGTATTGTTCCATAAAACTCAATTTGAAATTAGCAAACAATGGAGTGAAGCATTGTGGCGTTAGCCGTGGAATTAATTCGAACACAGTGTTTTATAAAATGGGAGCCCATAATTTCATATGCTTAATTAGAATGTCATTTTCTTGTAACACATTATTCAAATCAAATCTTCAGATTAATATTATAGTATGTTTAAAAATATCTCACATAGATTGGTAACATTGAATATTCTGAATTACATCTGCAATCAGTAGCAATCATACTTGATGTAATGATGATTAAGTGTTATCGATCTTCACCTGCAGCCATCTCATAATGAAAACATTCATGATGCAGCAGAGCGTTTGCTGAGGTTTCAGTACCTTGTAATCATATCACCATATCACTGATATACAGAAAGTGCTTTTTACAAATTTTGAGAACAAAAGCAGATGACAAAGCTGACAAAGCTAACAAGTGACAACAGAACAAGATGTAAAATATATCTCTATATTAGCTTGCTGAAGAGTTTTATGGTGACGCCTCT
The DNA here is from genome assembly GCA_032357475.1 of Enteromius thamalakanensis. NCBI lineage: Eukaryota > Metazoa > Chordata > Actinopteri > Cypriniformes > Cyprinidae > Enteromius > Enteromius thamalakanensis. Next base: position 6,154,377 of record JAUCMT010000021.1, read on the forward strand.
TGTCTGTTGATTGACACATGGGCAAGAGACCTCTGGTCAGCTGTCAGGATGACTGATTGGTTCAGAACGCATAGAGGCCTGCTAGAAAGTCTCAGCATACAGTGCAGTACAATAAACCACAGCTTTTAAACTATATATATGAAGATAAAAGAGGGAAATCGCTAAGAATATATTGCACAACTAATAGCATTGTTTGTATGTATGTTGTTTTAACACCCAGTTCAAAGTATTAGCAATATTTTATTTACCAAGCTTTATTTTAAGGTCCAATTATTGCTATTAACAAACCTTTTGCCTTAAACTCTTAATATGCTGATTGCTAATAGTTAGTAAGGCGGTTAAGTTTGGGTGGTAAGTGGTAATGGTAATCCTGGCAGTCCACACATTATTAAAAAAGCTAATTAACTAATTCGTTAAATATGAATGAGTTTCAGGGAAACAGTTGCATTTTTAATCTTAATTATTTATCTGGTCATTTACTGTTAATAAAGAAAATCATGGGAAGTTTTAATTCATTCCCCTAAGATTGCCTTTGCTGTATTTTTAGGCATATTAAAGTTGTTCAGTTCATTCCCATCTCCCTGGTTCGGTTTGGCCCTCCTACTGCTAGTAAAGATGGTCCATAGCTTTTAATATTACCTCTCTTTATATTTTCCAAAAAAGGTAAATGTCGAACACTGGCTCTTAAAGTTTTGGCCTCAGTGTCTGTGAATGAAGAATTGTGAAGTAATGTAACAAAAAGGGCCTTTTAACTCTTTTTACAATATCCTCCCATTGAAATATTTGTCATATCAGCTGTTCTTTGCACTCAGCCCTTAAAAATTCCTCTTTAGTTTCTACGCCTGTCATTTTGCTATCCAACATTTTTTTGCTGAAGTCAGACAACCAATGTATCAGTGTCTGAAATTGTCAGTTGTGCCTTTTCCCTTTGTGTGCTTCAACACTACATTTAAAATCATCAAACACTTTCTTTAAAAAAATACATTCTATTTCCTGTGAGTAACATCTGCGAAAGATGACTATTAATACATAATTTCCATTCCATTTATGAAAAGATGGCAGTAGGAAGCTTCTACAGTATCTCCTTGTAATTTTTCAATTATTGATTCAGCTCTAGATTTTGGAGAGATGCACTGTAAGGCAGAAGAGAGAGGTTGGATCGAGGTGTTTTGCCGACAGAGATTTGGATACAAAATCCCACCATTGGTGCCAGAAGAGCCTGTTTTAATGGTTCCCTCGCACTGTCAGTCTGCCACATTCATATTTTGGCTCGCACTGTGCAGGTGAGCTGTATTGATCTCAAAAAGTATCAAGAGAGCATTTTTTTCCCCCCGAAAACAATTAGCATATGCCTTCAACTAACCTTAAATTCCCCTGAAACCTTAAATATCCAGAGAGATATGTGACCTTGTAGTGAAGCCACACATGCCATGACATGTTAAGGTAAACTCATAACTCATACATTTGATGAAACAGTTCTGTTCCCAGGTTCCATAACTGCAGGACTTTTATGCATATCCCTGGCTCCTCTGTGCCAAAAGATCAATGCAGACCTTGATGAAGGTGCGCTCAATGGATTTCTTTGCTGTCATCTTCATCAAAGAATTCATCTCTCTTGGTGTAATGATGCTTAACCTAAAGTTCTTATCTTCGGTACCTTAATTTCTGTCTGGCCATTACAGGCAGGCAGTTACTTAATAAAATGCAAATGGATGAAGAGAGGAGTATAAATCATCTCCCTCTTGTTCCACATTGAATGATTATTATGCCTTCCTCATCATTATCATGGAGCGCACACTGGAAATGTCCTTTCAAATGGAATATTTTCTCTTTTTCAGGTGAACTTGAGTCTTTTTTCAGTACAATGTGTCTAAAGTTGTCTAATTGGATGTTTTAAGAAACTTAGAAAGACTGTGGATTCATAAAAAGATTATGGATGTGTGTATTCGTTACCTCTTTATATAATATTAATTACATGACAGAATGTGCCAGAAAATACTGTTTTGTTAGAGGAGGCTATACATTTGGGGTGGAATTTGAATACGAGGTGATCTAAAGAACATAGTTTTAGCTTTGCTTGGTTAGATTACATGTGTGCAAAATCAAGTAAAAGTCTTACAGAAGTGCATGCTGGGTGAACAGGCGGTTAAGTGCTCCCCTGAGGTAAATAGTGGGGCCTCATATTCCACTGCTGTCTGTCAGGTATTGCCGTGATTCGGTTTTCTGTCAGTAATTCCATCTTGTGTTGATATCGAAACCACAGCTGCCTGTTGGAGCCCCCTTCCAGATATCATCCTACATACCATATCAATACCAATACACCATTACCAATGACAGGTGTCTCCTCAAGGAACTCCTATTACCACAAGAAGCAAAATTACTGCATCTCAAGAACGCTTCCTTCTTTTTTTTTTTTTTTTTTATGTTGACAGTTTTAAGCTACATTTTGTTTAAAGGGAAGTGTAGCGGTTAAAGTTCTGACTTGTAAGTAAATCGTTTAAATCCCAAAAGGGGTGCGTCGTATTCTTTCACTGTCCTATTGAACCTCAGGCTACTCCGGGGTGAACTGTGAGGTGTGTTAAATGAAAAGTGGCTGCTAAATGACATATGTGATTTAATTAACCTAAGTGTAATTAGATTTGCAGCGTTTCACACGTTTTATGCGGCGACTTATGTTTTGACAGTTCTTAAAAATAGATTGCTGAGAGCTGGCAGGTTAAGAAACCTGTGCAATGCAGATCAACCATCATACAAGAAAAACGTGCCTAACAAGAGGTTAAATATGTGTGGCACAGCATTAATGATTGCAGAATTATTTGAAATGTGAAATGCATAAAGTTACAGCTGCCTTTGGCACAGTCTGCCAACCTACGGATGATTTCTTGTGGGTATACGGACTGTTTAAGTACCTGTTGATACCATGCTGTGACACTCAGTTGGGTGCAGTGAAGATTGAACTGGGGTAAACACTGTTACTGCGCAGTTTGACGTCAGCTTTATGATGTGTAACCCGGTTCTCATGGCGGTTTGTAAAATGTAGACTTTTAGACTAATAGAGATTTCTTGGTCGTGTTTTTACCTTGAACAAACGTCTACCTGGGTCAGTTTTTGTCACTCTGTGCTGTACAGGCAGGTGCCAGGTGCTGTGTCTGGGTGCAGAAGGCATGAGAGTAAAGGGACACCAGTGGTAACCTGTCATGAGACTGCATACTCTGCCCTTTACGCTTCACTTCCTGTGTGCAGCACCATCAACACATCAAATGGGTCTTCAACCTGCAGTAGTAGGATTAGCCCAGGGCTCGCTTGCCATGCAGTCCACTCAGCTGAATGATCCACCTTCCTGTCACTTCACCAATTTGTTTTTTCCCCATATCAGATGACTTGATTTGACTTTTTTTTCCATGCCTTATGCTGAAGTCCATCCTTAGAATACAGAAATGCAGTATGTTTTGTCACATGTCTTGATTTCTACCTTCTACCAGTCATAAACTATATATATATATATATATGGTTTTATTACAGGAAAAAAATATAATTTGCAGTACTGTTCAAATGCTTATTGTCAGTAATGTTAAAAAAGAAAATATTAAAAAAGAAAATGTTATAAAAGAAGAGTTTTCAAAGAAAAAAATGCTTCAAGGTTTAAACAGAAATATAAAAAATCAGAAATGTTTTAACTCCAATATAGAAATAAATACCATTTTGTAGAATATATTAAAATAGAAAATAGCTGTTTTAATTTGGAAGAATATTTCACAACTTTTCAAAACTAGTAGTTTTTAAGGTCCTTGCACACTGAATCTGAAATTTTTGCCTGGGTTTTTTAAATTTTTTTTATTCGTCATCCTTTTATTTAAAGTGTATGTTGCAGATGCAAAAAAGCAGAAAAATAAATCAGATCCCTTTTTTTTTTGTCATACGAAGGTTTTGGAGGCAATTTGTAAACGTAATCGACACAAGGGTCGTATACATTTTTTGAAGTGCAAAAAATTCGATCTCTGTGTGCAATGGCCTTTACTGTATTTTTGATCAAGTAAATAACTTACCCCAAACTTTCGGACAGTTTCATGTATATTTCTTTTTATTTTTTTTGTATCTGAAAAATCTATTAAACACCTATTTACTAGCTGTTTAGAGAGAGACGGGTGTGCAAACGGAAGCACATTATGGTTGATAGTCAGAGATATCAGTTTGGAAGATCCCACACCTGATTTTGAATGAAAAACAGCATTAGTCTCTGATGTGAAACTTGTTTGAACATGACAGTGCGGACAGAGTGAGAAAAACTCCAGGCAACAAAACCAGACTTGGACATTCATCATGTTGCACAGTTGTTTAGATGCAACTTCGAAGGGCTTTATTGCCAGCCAAACACAATGCTATCCGTTAGCTCAGATACCACAAGGGATCCAGGGAAGGGCAATTATTTTGTATGTTCTGACAGCTGAGGTAAATGACTCCATTACTACACCTAACACCAGGTGTACAGCATAGCTTTCTGTTGCTTGACCCAGGCTACTTTACAGATGCCATAAAAAAAGGGGTACTCTTCATTTTAGTGCGTCTTTATTACAGTGTGATTATACAATTACATGTTGCATAATAAATGAACTACTTTCTGCATAATTTACTGTAGTATTTTGCAACTTACCGAAAGCAACAGTTTTTATATCTATTCTATTAGTGATGTATTATTTTAACCTCTAGAAATGCACAATATATCCCTATATTATCTGTTATTTGACACAATTTGTATTTAAAAAGTTTATATATTAATATAGATTATTATTAATGTAAATTGTACATGCACATTGTTTTTTGATGAAATATCTATAATTGTCATCTAAATCAGCTAAAATTATTTTAATCCATTACAAATTTAATGACATTGATAATGTAATTTTTATAAAATCGCAAAGTTAATATAAACTTTTTTTGCATACTGTTTTCATGTTGTGATGTCTAACGTCACTTGTAATTTGACAAAAGAGTGTCACAATCAACATCACAATTAATCGCATCAAAAATAAAAATAAAAACTTTTTTTTTAAGATATGTACAGTATGTATATACATTTGTTTATATTATTATTGTATATATTATAAATAAATACACTCAACAAAAATATAAATGCAACCTCTTTGTTTCTGCTCCGATTTTTGGAGAGAGATGGACTTAAAGATCTAAAAATCATTCCAGATACGCAATATTACCATTTCTCTCAAACATTGTTCACAAATCAGTCTAAATGTGTGATAGTGAGCACTTCTGCTTTGCTGAG
>JAUCMT010000021.1:6169998-6204114 GCA_032357475.1 Enteromius thamalakanensis
ATATATTTTTTTTTTTTTAATTTAATTTATTTTTTTTTAATAATAACAACAACAAAATCTTACGGTTAAAAAGTGTTATGTCACTGGACGTTATTTACTTATTCATCTGTGAATGTTGCGTCCCTTGGAGTGTGTGCAGTCTTTCTCTCTCTCTCTATCTCTCCTGGTAGAGCCTGATTGAAAATAAAATTAATTTAAAAGATTAATCTCTGAAAGCTTTCTGCAGTATTTAGAGAGCAGAATATATACATTAAAGATGAACCTCTCTCATGTTATTTATAACTCTAAAAAATGAAGATACATTTTTCTTATGTTATTTGTATGTAAAGTTTTTCACACCATAGGACGTGTGTTTGTGTGTATATATAGTGTATGTATGTGAAATAATATATACACACACACACACTTACTGTGCAGACATATGCTGTAACTGTGTTTGTACATACAGTATCTTACAGCCTTTTCTGTCATTTCAGGTTTTGTTTTTTGTTATGGTTTGGCAACCTGCAGAATTTATTTTCATCTTGAATGCATGGCAACTCATAATAAAAGCTGTCCAATTCGAAGTGCACTTGAAAGCGCATATGACAGGATTTTGAGCTGAAATACCTTGTGCTAGAGTGCCGCTGTTTAGCAAATTCAGTCTAAGTGTCTCATCAAATGCTAACTATAGCGCAGATGCACACGAGGCCCTTTGCAAAGTTTCTAGAAAGTAACAGAGTGCGACAGACGTGCTTCTGTTAGTGGAAAAATGCTTTTAGTTGTTTAAATGTGTAAAATTGTGTCAGCGTATTGAGCGTTCTATTTGTTTTCCATCACTTTGTATTTCTGCGCTTACTGAACTTCCATGTCTCTCGCTCAGATTTGCCTTCGTTGATATGCTGAAGAAAACAGGGTTAAGTTTAGATATAAACACTCCAGCATCTAAATGGAATTGCCAGCTCCCATTACCTGCAAACATATACCTCTTACACCTTCCCCTGATGGAGTCTGGTAATACATGCTACTGGAGCACTTTAACAGGGTGTGTTTGTGTGCAGAGAAAGTGTATTATTGCACACATGCTTTCAGTGTCTCGTGTAATCTCTAATACGCATGACCTTGATGTTGAAAAGAGAAACAAAAGATAGCAGCAGGCCTGCCTTCCATTCTTTACTAGACACTTACGGTTGAAATATGAATAATAGATTTGTGTTTCTTCTCTTGTTATCTGCTAAGTATGCTACACGACTCACTCACATTCCATCAGATAATCTTTGAAACAGGAGAGCATGTGATGTGATGGCTGATATTGGCTGCTTTTGAAGCTGTTGTTTGGTATACAGTATCTTTGGTTGTTAAATGGCTCTCCTCCGCAAAACTGTAATGTAAACCTTTTCAGGCCACTCGCCACAAATGTTGTGGCTTGACGAATTGCAGCAATATGAGCCTCAAAGTGCATTCTTGATAGCTTTTATCTAAGTTTGGACTAAGTGTTCAGTGATCAAGCCAGACATGGGCACTTTGAATCGAGACCAGGGTGACGTCGGATAGAATTAGGAAAAAATAATGAAATATATATATTTTTTTAATTTGAAGGGATGTTCAAATAATACATATTAGTATCCATTATATCAAAATAACAATATACTTAAATAAAATAAGTCAGCACAAAGACAGGGTGGCAGCAGATCCTCAAAAAGTCTTAAATTCCATTGTCCTAAAATAAGGCCTTTAAATGTCTTATTTTGCTTAAATCTAAATCCAGTGGTCTTAATTTTTTTTATCTTCATTTTTGAGGGAATTTCTCCATCATTCTTTTTTTTTACACTTTGAAAAAGGATCTCCCACGCAGGTTCTAAATCTGTTCTGTTGCGCTTGCTTGCTTGACAATGGTCAGTGTTGCCAGATTGGCGGCAAATCTATGCCAATAATACGTCAGCGCACCACTGACGCTTGCGCGCACAGTAAATCACATACGCGAGAGGAAAACAGATCTACGCGTGATATGTCTTCTGCCTGCAATTCAAGCACTCAAGTATTGTTCAGAGTAGATTTTTTTCAGATACTTTATTGATAGACTTTTAAAGACTCGTAATTACACACACGAGCCACCAAACAAGCCACAAATGACGGAATTGATGACATCTTTAAGGCGATGTTTCCTTGACTCCATGCTTGCTCAGTCGTTTACTTGTGGGAAAGATAAAAGCCGATACGTAGAACTTAGAAAAATGGCATAATGGATGTCTGAGAGTGAGTATTGTATTGTGTGTGAGTGAGAAAGTAAGTGTATTGTGTAGTAGTTACTGTGCAGTAAGAATATTGTATTGTGTGTGTGTTTGTGAGAGAATGTTGTATGTGTGTGTAGAGTATTGTGAGTGAGAGAGTATTGTATGGGTGTATGTATGAGTGAGAGTATTGTCAAGTGCTTCAAGCAGTATAAGTGAGCTTACACTTCAAGAGTTTGTGCATTTACATTGGTTACATTTGGATTCAAAGTGTGTGTGTGCCTTGACATTGTCATGGAATAGAAATTAACTTCTTCTGGAATAGTGTTTTCTGTTAAATATATCCAAGAACAATCAGTTAAATAAAATAATAATTTAAAATGTCCTCATAGTTTTGTGCTTCACTTTCAATTTGGTATTAAATTTTGTTTGAAAATGGTATTTAAAAGTCTTAAAATGTCAATTTAGATTCAACAACTGTGTCCAGTAACCAGCTCAGGAAATCAATTTTAGTCATTACTCATTTGCCTCATTCCATAAACATCACATAGTTCTTTAGTTCTGCAGTAAATTCCAAAGGCAGTCACCTCAGTCAGATTTATATGAACGCTGTGGATAAAAGGATGGGGGATGATAGATTGGAGATACATGTATGAAAGACAGGCATTGAGAAAGAGAGAAAGATTGAATTGGTAGTAAATTGGCCTTTTGTTCGACTAAAAGCTTTGACCTTTGAGCCTTCATTGGCAGACTGATCTGTTGACACCGCTGATAGGTTTCAATCATACCAGGAGTGTCCCAGAAATAGCACTGCTGTTGTACTGTATGTCTGTGCGGTGACCCTTCTCTGACATTAAATCATGCTAAAGGTTGAAATTTGAACTTGACTGTCCCAGATAACCCAGCAGTGCTATTAATGCAGGCTTGTTTATGAGGCAAAGTTTATTATCTGAGAAATAAAAAAATGCTGCCACATACATGTGCATTTATTTAGAATTCCACAGTAATCTCTGCCGTTTCTGTTGTCAAATTACTGCACTGTGTTAAAGTAATCGGTAACACTTCAGAATAGCTAACACTGTTAACTACAACTTTTCCCTTAATGAATTCTTAATTTGCTGCTTATTAATAGTTAGTAAGGTAATTATGTTTAGGAATTGGGTAGGATTAGGGAAGTTGTAAAAGGTATTCATATGCACTTAATTGGTATTAATAAATGGCTAATATGCTAATAAGCAACTAATAGGTGTAATCTTAAAATAGTGTTACAGGGTAATAATAGTTAAGAGTAAAGGTAACACTTTACAATAAGGTGTCATTTGTTGACATTAGTTAACGTTAGGGGTGGGTGATAAGGCTGGCCAATATATATCGAATGATATATATATCATATGGCCCACCCCTATTTAATGTATTTGTTAACATGAACAAACAATGAACAATGCGTTTATTACACTATTAATCTGTGTTAATGTTAGTTAATTAAAATACAGTTGTCCATTGTTTGTGTTAGTGTTACAAAGCATTAACTAATTAACACAACTTGTGATTTTAATAATGCATTAGTAAATGCTAAAATTAACATGAACTAGGGTGAATGAATTCTGTGATCCGTAAGACACTGATTAGCATTCTCAGGTGTGTTTCATTGGACTGCTGCAGAAGTATTGTTTATATGTTCTACCAATGTTAACCAATGAACCTTATTATAAAGTCTTATTAGAGTAAATCAAATGCACTGATTTATTTGAATGACCAGACATTTTATAACAACTGCTTTCTGTCTTACTCATTCTAAAAAAAATGAAGTAAAAAATTGCATTTATAAGGCACACACTAGTGTATATATTTTGTGATATACACGTGTCTGTACATTGGTGAAAGAAGAATCTTCGATTTTTTTCTGTTTGTATTTCCTCTTTGTGGAGGGGAGGTGAACAGTTCTTTCTGAATTGACAGTAATTAATGTGGCAAGTGCTCTCTTAAAGCACCTAGAGAACGAAGTAGATCTCTCAAGCCTAGTTGTACTCAGAGGAACCCACACACGGCTTTGTTTGCATCACCGAGTCCAAGGCCGTGAACACGAAGTACTGACTATTAACCCAGGCACTGCAGTGAAAAGCATAGAGAAATAAGAAGCTGCTGGAAATGCTCCTTTCCGATTGGCTCTCTGCATATGGGCACAGGCAACGATTAATAGATATTTATTTATTTTTGTCAGTTGACTCTCGCCCTCGAACAGCAAGCTGAAGGATATGAGGTTGTCACGGCTTTGATTCTTGACTATATTGACAGAAAGAATATTGCAGCTCAGTTTGTTCTGCTCTTCAGTGTATATATAACCATTCACATCAAAGGAAGCGCACAGGGTCGGGTGATGAAACCGCTGTGTCAGAGGAAAGATGAAACCTTCTCGTTCCATTGTGTTTTCTTTGGAGAGGTGCATTTCTGTCCTCTCTACGGTCTCATTGCTTCTCCTTGCATTGTTTATGGCGTGTTATCAGTGGCACTCACAGGTTGAATGACAGCTGAGGGAAGCCAGCTCAGACCCTGTTTTAGTATTGATGGAGATGCCAAGCAGCCAGTGTAAACTGACACTTGGACCAGCCTGGGAGAGACGAGGAGTGAGGAAAAATCGACATGCACTGTGGGTTAGACTGTTATCACCTTTATTTGACTGATTTATGGAAGCCAGCCATCCAGTTCTTCGGGTTAGATTGAGTGGTCGAGGTGTCCTGAAATTATTAGAAGAATGGCTCTGCTTGTACCTCTGGTGAAAGGGAGAATTATAAAACAATAATGGTTTTTACAGAGGTTCTCAGCTTGTACTAAAGTCTGCTGAACAGTGTGCTTTCCCTTTGGATCCCATTAGTCTGTACGGCCACAAAACAAACCTCCGTCTTGCAGGCCCAAATAAAGAAATGTGTAAAGAGGCTCGTGAATGAGATTTGTGAATGTTTCAGAATGTCTGGCTATTAGGGCTTATACTGTTCCCATAAAAAAATTGGAACTGCATGGTTCACCACCCACGCTTCAGTGCGCATTTGTGCCTCGGTTCATATCCGTGTCCAAGCATGCTGCTGAAAATCTACATTTTAAATGTGTTGAGATTTTAAGCTGTCCATTTTCAGGAGTCATTATCATGCTTGGCTGTATAGGTCAAGCTGCAAACGGATGTACAAAGATGCATTGCCATCTGGCAAATCTGAGTGTAATTGATGCAGTCATGTAATTTGATAGTAGCAGTAACTATGCTTGTCAGACCAATCGTACAGAAGCACTGCACTGCTACCAACTTCTTTTAAATGCTTATTTCTTATTGGCTTATACTGAAATTATAAACTACTGACGTATTACTGGAGAAGGTACTACTGCTGGAAGGATATTTGGATTCAAAAGAACAGCATTTACTTAAAATAAAAAGGTTTTCTAACAATATGCATCACTTTAGTTAATAATTTTATTCTCCAGGATTAAACATTGTAAGAAAAGATTTATAGTTTGAATAAAAACTGTTCTGTTTAACTTGTTATTCATCAAAGAATCCTGGAAAAAAATCACTGGTTCCAAAAAGAAAAATGTCAGCAAAACTTGATAATTCTAATAATAAATCACCACATTCCAATACTTTCTGAAGGATCAAATGACACTTAAGTGTGTCTTCCTAATTTTAAATTCATAGTTTTATAATTTTCTTCCTATACTAGATACCTTATAATGACTAGGAAAAAAAGGTTAAAATACTATTTAAGCATTTTAGCATAAGGCTGCAACATAACAAAAAAGTCTTAATAGTTTTTAATTACTTTTGTATATTTATATACATTTGTATATCCCAGAGACAATTCATAATTTAAAAAAAAGGAAATAGCTCTGCTGTCATGTATTTACCATGACCACTAAGCAGTAATACAAACTGAGCCTGAGAAACCCTCTAGGGGCTATTTATTTTATCTGTATAGGTACAGGCGATAATCATATCAGAGTTTATGAACCCTGAGATATCATTGGTGGTGGAATATGTGGTCAGACAGTGTTTTTTTTACTGTTTAAACGGCCTCATGCTGGCCTCTATAGTTGGTAAGGGACTTGATGAACATAATCTTTCCTGTACTTTCATCCATAGCTAGGTGAAGTAATGAGGTAATTTGTCAAAGTTATGGAAAGCAGACCTGTCCAATGTGTATTTCTATCCCGCTGAAAGATGTGTTTCTCAGACAAATTGCCTCTGAGTGCTGATAGCAGTAATCCCTTGAAACAGACGTATCTCAATACCGCCAACAGCATTCCATTCTGGGTGCAGCGCAGAAGCCATTAAAAGTTTAAATGTGCTCATAATGCAAACCTGAAGAGGAACATGTTTAATGTTTAGTTCCTCTCACTAAAGACCTTTTTTCGCAAACATGTTCCAAACACAAGCCAGATTGGTCTCTCTGTTCTGTTTAAGATGTCCAGCTTAGAGCAACAAAGCTTGAGACACAAAGAGCTACACAACTCACTTACAGTAAACACTGAGTGATAAAGAGAGGAGAGAAATCAATAGAAGGGAGACACCACAAATCTGTCGATGGAAAGAAGTACTGGAGCCTGGCAGCGGGATTAAATCCGCAAAGTACTGCCTGTTAAAGATAGGCCATAAACACTCGAGCCACATCCATGTGCCTCATGTTTGTCAGTGCTCTATATTCTCAGCTCTGGCCTTTTAATTCTGCTTGGCCCAAATTAGAGGGATTTATTGAACAAAGCTTGCACTGATTAGGAAAGCCTGGAAAAGCTACCAGCAGGGACTGAGCTGTACTGTAAGAGAGAAGGCAAGATATATCATTTGCTTTGAATGTAATTCTGTTCTGTTAATGGTTCCTGCACATGCATTCTGCTCATTCGGTTTTCTACAATACTGTAGTTACACCACAACAACGGTAAAGAGTTTACAGCACAAATAAGACAGCACAACTCTTATAAGCCAGTCTTATAGAAACCAATGTAGTTTAATTCCCATATGAATGATTCTTATGAGTTAAACACCTATAGTTCCAGTTCCTCAATGAATGACTGTTATTAGTTGATTCTTTTTAGAGATTCTGTTCACATTTATTTGCACAGTGCCCCTTAAAGATATATTCATATAGTTTCAAAGCAGCTTTATTGAAAATAAATGTTTATGCATAGTGATTTCTTATCAGAGGCAAGTGTCCAAATGGCAGAAATTTGGTTCTAAGATTATACAAATGCTGTTTGTCACGTTTTCATTTAAGTAGAAATTATGAACATGTTAAAGCTATGATTACTGTACATCATGTGATCATAATGATCACACAGATAAGATGAAATCAATGTGCCTGATGCGCAGACAATGACTGCACATACTGTTTAACCACTATAGACTGATTCCCTCAAAAGTGATGTTGTAAATAAAACACATATCATGCAAACTTTTGCCATTTCTTACCAAAGAATGATTCTTTTATTTAAGAAATAGTTAAAGCCAAGAAGGGTTCAAAAAGGTGTAGTATTATTATTATTATTATTATGTTTATGAAATGATTATTTTACCACAAAATTTCTTCAAACTAAAATAATTATTAATCATTAAGGAGAATCTGTAAAAAAAAAAAAAAAAAGATTTCTATATACACTGCAAACCAATTTTAACTTCAGTTTCTGCTTTAAAATTGAGTATACTCAACTTGGTTGTACAAGTCTTTTCGACTTGCATTTGAAGTGATTTTCTTATTACTTAAAAAAAAAAAAAAAAAAAAAAAGTTAACATTTCTCAACTTACCTTAAACTCAACCTATTTTGATGAGTTTCAAGTAATGCAAAAACTAAGTTGCCATGACTGATCATATCATTTTTACAGTGTTAGAGAAATTACCATAGTAGATGCTAGAGGCTTCCCAGGAGGTGCTGGTGAAAAAAGCAGTGACGCTGTTTCCTATCGACAGCTTCATGTAAAATTCATGTCAAATTCTCCAACCAGCCACCCCCTCACTAAGCCCTCCCCTCAACGGCCCCATTCAACCTTCCCTTCTCTTTTGCAGCCTTCCTGTCTGCCCTCATCACAATAGGTGACTGCCACATGAGAGACAGTTACCAGAAACACTTTGCCACACCTTCCCCTTGTTGTTCTCCCGTCTCACTCCACAGAAACACATGAGCTTTCGATTAGAAGCCAAGTCCTTGTGCAAGCAGCCAGCTTCTCCAGATGGCAGTGAGGGAAGGGAGGAACGAGAAAAAACAGAAACACCTTGTATTTGCTCACAGGGCGAGAAAAGATGCGGATTTGATCAGTTGACACCAAATGAAATGACAATTTCGGGGGCTAGGCTGCTATTATTTCACAGATCAGAGCATTTAAATAGGACCTGCCTGTTCAGTCAGTGCTTTTTTGAGGAATGTTGTCCCTTCTTTTTGTTATTCCTGCCAGCTTGATCAAGGTCGTCGTGCTTTTAGTTATTAGTCTGCATGCTCCCTCTGCTGGCGGCTCAGGGGGAAATAAAGGAAGAAAGATGGGGGGTTGAGACAGCAAATGTATGTGCGAGGGGCCCTGGGGCCAAACAAGCTGTGCCTGACTGGTAAGGAGAAACCTGAAATGAGGCACTAATGATAAGTGAATCAGCATTTCCAACGGGTTTATGGAGGATTCTCAGTCGTACTCTAATAGAGTCATTAAAATGAGGGGTCAAGTGCTCCCTGTGCTGACTGTTAGCATCAGATAGATTTACTGACTCTCAGAAACACTTTATATAGGGGACAGTGCATTCCACTAAGCATTGTTTTCCTATGCCGTTGTGCCCTGTGAAGTAAACCCAATTTATTTTATCGAGAGATAAGTTAGCACTCATTTCATTCCTCAATAAATTCATCCACTTCTTAACTCTGGCTGTCTTTCACTGTCATCGCAGGCCTGCTCTGAGCAGACATGAGCATCTGGGTGTCTTTTTGAAGTTCCCAGGTGTGAGCTCACAGGCAGCTGCACTTCCTCCCCTGGTGGTATCTGCGAAAACGGAGGAGGATGATGAGTTGAAAGTCCTTCACACTCTCGTCAAGTTGTTTTTACAGCGCTACTTTTGCTATAATTCTTTCTCCTCACTCTACTGTGGCATTCCTCGCACAGAGCTGCCTTAAAAAGAAGACAGATGGACTAAACAGCAGGTAGATAAATGCTGATAGCGCCTTGACGAGCCCTCAGACAAAACAAGGGGTCTTGTGAAAGAGAACGCTTAAATGAGGCAAAGCAGCTGCTTCCTATGGGCTGCGAGAATTGGTTTGTTTTATCCCTTTGGCGGCCTCCACATCTACTCTGTAATTTGCCAGTCAGCCTCAGTTTAATAGCATTTAAGAACTGCTAATATGGCAGCGTTTTGCACTTGAGTGATGCTAACAACCCCAAACCTTGTCTGTTGCAAAAAAAGAATGGGCCATTGAATAGCAAAGTAGCATTTTATTCAAATGAAACTCTTTTAAATTAATTAAAAAATCTGCAGTTCTGTGGTGCAGGTAATTAAAGAGAGATTAATGAGCGAGTTAATGCAGTCATCTGCCTGGTTCAGCACCTTGGAGAGTGCCACCCCCTAAGCTCAAACGCAGGGCGGTGATTTTCAGCACCATGGACAGCGGTCATCAGATCTTGCTGGAAAGCCAATATAGTCGGTTTGCTGTACTAACTGACACGCTCAGACGAACTGCTCCTCTGTGTACCCGGCGCTCACCTCTCAGGGGTAGTTTGTCTGCTCCTCTCACAGTTCCTTGGCAGAAGTCCTTTGCCTGTTAGCTCTCTAGGCTAAGAGTGATTGAAGAAACCTCCCAGTGCTATTAGACCACCACGCTCAATTGCCCCATAAGTCTCCACCCTGACCACTGACTCAGTGCAGCATTAGATTATGTGATACATCACCAAAAAAAAGAAAAGAAAGAAAGTCTACTTTCCCTTTTAGTTTCACTCAGCATGCTCTGGAATGTTCTTGAACTTGTCCTTGACAAAAGGCCCTTGTCTCTGTACAGTAGTAACTGTCATCCACTTGGGAAAGAACAGCTGTAGGTTGTCTTTCTTCTGAAGAAAACTGAGCAAGTAAGCAGCGAGTCTTTTGTTTGGGATTTTGCCTCTGGCCCTCTAGGGGCGACGAGACGCCCAGGACAGGCTACACACAAGGTGTGTTGTGATTCAGGAACGGTACTTGCTGGGGTCAGCTCATGGCCAGGGATTATGCTGGAGGAACGTGCATAGCTTTCCAACCTTCTCAGCAGGCCATGGAACAACATTAAGCTAGATTAGTATCCACGCTCACCCTCTCGTCAGGTCAGAATTGCTACATTGTCTAGCCAACCTCGCTATTCTCATTCTGTTTTTTTGCATCTATCTATCTATCTTTCTATCTTTCTTTCTTTCTTTCTTGTGTTATCTTGTGTTATTTAGAGAGTTATTTAGAGAGTTACATACTGTATGCAACTAACCATAAACCAAACCCTATATGTGTTGTTAATTAATATTACTCGGTACACATTTGTATACTTTTTTATAGAATTGCGTGCATGTATTCACATTTAATGTGTGCTGTGATTTATCTGTTTATCTGTGTGGTCTGTTAAAATCCTTGCGGAGAAGTTAGCATCATTGTGAGTCTGTCCCAGATCTTGTTCCCATTCCATTGCTCTCGCTCTCTCACCTTGATTTTCTGTCTTTTATTTCATGTGTCCATAAAATGAGGCCAAATAATAAAAAATAAACACTTATCTTACCAGCGCAAACATGCAGACAGATGTCTTAGGCTGTTGTGTCACGACTCCTGCTGTATTGTCAAGTGAAATAATGGTTTCGCTTTTTGAAAAAGCACGTCCTGCTCTTTTCTTTTTACGCTCCGTTTCACTGTTTTTAACGCAACAGTGTGTCTAATTTAAAGGCCCCATAAGAAACTTGTCTAAAAACCTAACCTAATTATACAGGGCTTAGAGCTTAATGGATTTTAAAACTATATAGCTTTGCACGTTCCTAGTACTGGTCCTAAATCCAGCCTCTGCTGACGGCTGCCGTAAATTCCTCTATGATGTTTTTACAAGCTTCAAACATCTCTGTGTCTGATGGAACAGCCCTTGTCTGGCAACACATCCACAAGTGAGCAAAATCATCATGTACAACACAATGTGTGACACTAGGCAGATGGTACGCTCCTGTTAAGGGTGATCTGCGGAAGCCACCCTCTGCCAAATTTAAGAATATTCCTCTCATTGTACAGGTAAAGATCTGCTTGCTGGTTATATGCATAGACCTTTCAGATGTAATCACTTTAATTGGGTAAATATGGCTAATGAAGCAAGCCATTGGCTGGCAGTAGGCTAATGTTTTCGCGTTTGTTTTCAGTGGAGCGATACATTTTTATTTATTTTTTTCCCCTTCAGGTGATCTGACAAGCGCACTGTAATATAGGGCTAGTTCATGTTATCGGAAATCTGACTGGCTGTCAATTTCCCAGCTAATTTATCCCATCTGTTATTCATACACAGCTGCAGGGGGATGGTGAGGAAGAATGGACAAACAAAATCAATCTGAAGACCCTATCTGCTACACATTTTCACAGATATGATGACAGCAAATAGTGTCATCACATTTCACGGTGTGCAAATCTAGGGGAGGTCGGTTTGGCTGACATGTCAGTACAAAAACGACACATCTGTGGCAGTGTAATGAAATATGTTATGTTCCACTGTGAGATATAAAGCTGTTAAACAGATTAACATTGAAAAGTTTTGACAAAAGGTCAATCAGGAGTGCACATTTGGTCCGTAACCATGTTTAATATCCTCATTTTCCTCAAAGTTGGTTTTCGGTGACCCTCTCTATTCATCTCAGTATTGTCCTATTTTTTTCCTCTTGGTTGGAATTTGTCCTAAATTCTTCATACAACGCCTGGTCTAAAAATGTAGTCGTACTTTGATATGACCATATTTATTTGCTACACATGGATCGGCATGGCTTTTTCCTCTGAACAACTCATTTCAAAGTTACTCGGGCCTTCATTAGTCCCTCAATGTCCTTATCATGTGTCTTCATACACTACAGCAAATGCTGCCCTTGAGAACCTTCACAAGATCCACTTCAGGCTATTTTTCTCCTTTTCTCTTTTCAGGCGACAGTAAGAACTCCTTTTTTTCCCTGTGCCACCACAGCAAAAGAAGATCCCACCAGGGAATTACAAGCAGAATTAAAATCTAAAGGAGGGGGGATGAAGGGTAAAACATCTCCCACAATCCCTTTCCTCTGCTCGGTACTTAAACATAATTTCAACATAATCATTTATCAGATTCCAGGAAGGGGTTTCTCAAACATTACAGCAGTTTCGTTTTGTTTCCGAATGATGTCCCAGCTTGGAAAGATCCAGAAGATACACATCGAACAGAAGGTGCCCTTTGCCCCAATATGTTGTGGTTAAAGCATTCAGCCCGCAGCCACATGCTTACTCGCTCCCCCTCGGGTTTCCCATCTTTGTTCACATCCTGAATAGAGCTCATAATAAATATGTTTGAAGGACCGCTCATACTTTACCATTTGCATAGACATCAAAATGACAGATTAATGTCAAATCTGCCTGCAAATGTCAGCAAAAGTTCAGCAAAATAGCAAAAGGTGTGATGAAAGCCGACGCCTCGGCTACTTCGCAGCAGTCTACGTTTTGCACGATCACTTCTGATTCGGTTTCCTCCATTGTTGAATTTTAAGGCAAGCAAAGATGTAAAATGAATCAAAACAGGTGTTGGAAATCCCAACATTTCACAGACAATTATTTTGTCAATGGCTTACTTAGTGATCCTCCTTTGTGGGCCCTTTCAAAATGGAGAGAATTTCATTTCACAGCCATCAAGAAGAACAGTGGCTTTATTCCCAGTTGACAGTGTTACTTGTTTTTTTGCTGCATGATTTCTCGCCTTAGTTGTTTGTGTGTTGTTAGGAGTCACTGTGTTTGTTGTTTGTGTTGTGGCGCTTTGGGAATGACCCTAATATGGAGGGAAAGGCAAAGAGGCCTGTATTATCGCTGTGTCAGAATGTTTCATAAACAGCTTAGCTGCGAGATGATGCTTTTTTAAATATAGATGCAACATAATGAAGAAAGGAAGGAAAAATATAACGCTGAGTGAAAATATATTGTGTGAGAATAGGATCTAGCGTACTGCATATATTGGTTTGGGTTTATATTGCATTTTAACTTTTTTTTCGACCTCCACTGTAGCGTCTCCCATAAGCAGTTCTCTTTGGAAAGTTTGGCATTGCATTTTTTTTTTCATGGCGTAAAGTAAATATGTAAATACTTTAACAGTTTCTCAAGTTTTTGGAGTGTTAAAATTGACTGCGTCTAAATTTTGCAACACATAAACTGCATCAGTTACATACTTAAAGTGATATGAGAAGTAGGTCACTGACATTTTTTCCCCCAGAATCACACAAGCTCTTTTTTTTTTTTGACCTTACAAAAATTGAGCGAATGCCAAAGGCCTGTCACGCACTAGAGTTCGGTGTCAAGTGAACTTGGCGTGCTCAGTGTTTTCTTCCTTAAAGAAAAAGTTCAACCAAAAATGAAAATTTGCTGAAAATATACTCACCCTGAGGACATTTAAGATGTTCTGTAGATGAGTTTGCTTATTCATGGGAACAGATTTGGAAAAAATTAGCATTACATCACTTGCTCACCAATGCATCCTCTGCAGTGAATGGGTGCCGTCAGAATAAGTCCAAACAGATGATAAAAACATCATAATAACCCACTGGTTTCCAGTTAATCAATTTACATATATTTTTGTAATGGGGGGGGAAATAAATTGCCATATTTTTCTCTTTTTGTACGCTATTTTAGTTATTTATTTTGTAAACCGCATTAGACCTCACAGTAAATCAATAATATAAGCTTATATATTTCGACGTAAAATTACGTAAAAGCTTAAAGATCTTTTTTGTTGTTGAGCCAGCAAAAATGTTGGCGGAGAAAGTAAAAATCTGCCACTATTATTCTGACCAGGCCAGCAGAAAATAGTCTTTATTGTTGAGCCCTGTGCCCTACTTGATTTGAAGATTCTCTTTTAATCAGATCAGCCTATCCTCAGAAGGCCTGCTGCTGTATTTCAGCTCTGTCTGTGCCTGCCAACACCTCCAAATGTGGTCACGCAGATCTGAATTAAGTGTCTCCGCTCTCTTTTGACATTGCACACACCATTGCCAGTGTCACGGTGTGTCATTAAGTTTCTTGTGTGATTTTTGCAATAGCTTCTGTTGGCTCTGATTTCTCATCCCTTTCCAGAGTGCCCTTCAGTTCAATCAACAATGCAGCATGCCTGGCAGCATCATTACCGAGACCGAACAAGGAATCAAAAACAACCATTGCGCTCTCTCACTCCCTTTACTGAGTTTAATGCAAATCGAACACAGAACATACAATCAACCAATTTGTAAACCGCTATCAGGAAATTGCGCCTATTATATCAGAGCGTTTAATTGCAGCAATTTAGCAAATTCATTGCATTCTGAAGTCAATTTGTTGTTATAGTAACAAGGAAATGTGGAATGATATGAACACTAGTCATTCGTTTCATAGTAAAGAGAGAAAAGGAGCATAATAATTATATCAGTCCTGAAACTGGAGCAGATTAAATATTAACTATCTGCTTGGCCCTTAATGACGTATCCTCAAATATCCATATTTCAGGGTTTATTGAAGGCTTTGTAATATAACATGTCTGGACGAGTAGTGGAATAGAGGCCTTAAAATCGCCAGATAGCTAATTAGACAGCTACGGCTTTAAGCAGGGTTGCTCTATGCCACTTCACACGTCTCCTACACAAGACTGCAGAGGATTGTGGTGTGCCACCGTGGACCGCTCAGTCCCATCTCATGAATATGCTAATTTGTTCAGAGGCCACCCCTCCGAGTTCCCATACCCCACTTTACATTTAACTTTCACAGCCTGTCAATGTCATCCACACTGACTAGTTTGACCCGTGCTGACGAAATGTCAAAACCAGAACGTGTGGTATCTCCTGGCTGTGAGTTTAGAGCTGTGGCAAATCTCCCTGTGATTTTATTATTTTTTTTATTAGCACAGGGATTCAATATGGCTTTTCTGTGGATTTGCAGTGTATGTGATGGTAAGTGTCACGCTGCAACCTGTATGTGATGCCGTGACATTCTGGCTTATCTCCTCTTTAGTTGTACAGAAACAATTTCATTTCTGATTATGCAACCTTGCATTCAGGGTTTTTTTTTGTGTGTGTTGCAGTTTTGTGGGAAAAGCTTGGTAACACCTCAGTATAGGGATCAATTCTTACTGTTAATTAGTTGCTTATTAGCATGCCAATTAATAATATAAGCCACCTTCAATAAAGCACATATTCTGCATGACCATCTTATATATCCCTAATCTGGCCCAATAACAAAACTTAACAACTTACAACTTACTTGCTAACTAAAAATAAACGGCAAATAAGAAGTTTATTGAAGCAAGTGATGGTTAATGGTTTGTTAATAGCAATAATTGAACCTTAAAATAAAGTGTGACCAATAACTTTTGAACAGCACTGTGCATTTCATATAGAAACTGGACATTAAGAACATTTGATATTAAATATAAATAGGTATTTTATAATTCTTTCCATAGCTACATACAGCTTTATTGAAATAACAAAATGCTGAAATTAGAGTCATTATTCACTAATAAACTTTTAATTCGAGAAATGCTACAAGTGGATATTTAAGTCGCTTAGTTCTACTCCTTATCTAATTGTTTATTCCTATTTGTGGAATGGAATATTCCCAACATATTCACAAATCATTATTAATCTGTTTTCTGATGCACACAGAATATTCTTATGCCATCTTCCAATTCCTCTCTGCTATATCTTTTCTATTCTCATTCTGCTCTCAGCAGACTGCTTGGTAAGACAACCCTGTTTGCTGAAATGATAGACCTCCAGGGCCTCAATTCTGAATTAAGCTTTTTTTTTTTTTAATGGATGATGTTTTCATTTCCTGTTTCATTCCTCCACACTTCCATGTGGTAAAACTCCAGGGTGGACCCGGCAATAATCGAAGATGTGCTGTAATGTAATGTGTTTTTGGAATCAACACAATGACGATCACTCCTCCTGTCCAGCTAGGAAGCGAAGTCCCAGTGGCATCTCTACTTCATCGAAAATCAATCACAAGGGCACACGGGGCCAAGCATACTGATGAGGTTCAAACACCCCTCGTAAACTGTAGTCCAGGTAATGCTCAGGCATTAAGGCAGTACAGGGATGTAATGGAAGCCTAACATTGCTGATCACTGAATATTATCCTCCTCAGAGAGACTTTATGTTCATAATATTCTTATTTTTGCCTCTAATGTTATGCCCTCTTTTATGAAAGCAGAAATATGTAGAAGCATGCAACAATTCAAGATGAAGAAAAATCTCTTCACTCTGAATAAATGTGCAGGTAACATTAATGTTTTTTCACTTCACGTCGCTGACAGCATCAAAACAGTTCTCTGTGTGTTTGTACGTGTTTTTAGTACTGTTAATTCATGAGCTATCGTGTGCCTTCCAACCTGCCTCACAGGGCCAGTTACTCACCCGCATCTGTAAATTGGAAAATGAATTCCAAAGCTGAAAATAGAACGTTTCTCGCCTTCAAACATTTTCCCGTAAAAGCAGAAATGAACGGAAATTTACATTGCCACCTTAAAATGAATTTGGCTGGCATGCTATCACACCAAATTAGCATACAGCAGTTTGTTTTGTGGAAGTATCCCCAATGTTTTACTGTTCGGGGCAATATCAAAATACATTTGTAATGCTTAATTATAAATACACCCCGAAAAGTGCCCAAGTTTCTGACCGCACAGAAACAGCTCTACTTCTCCTTTGAGTATAATTTTTTGTTTTCTCATTGAGATGCTCGTGTATTATAAAGCGCATTTAAACAAGAAAAATATTTTGGGCAAGGTAAGAAACGAGAGTAATATTTTCTTTTTAAGCATCGCTCGCGGATATGGCTGGGCTCCTGGTTACCAAGCATTTCAGATTTGATCCTATGAAACTGCGATCATGACTAAAAATATCCACGGCTCAGAGCACAATGTGGGAGTAAGTTATCAAGCTTTAAAATCACATGCACTCAGAGTGTGGAGTCAGGCTAATTATTGGCAGTGACTCTCTTTTCAGTTTTTACGACAGTTCCAACTGTGAAGTCTCTGATGATGTCCTCCGGTCTCATTTTCTACTGCTGAACAGAATAACTGTTAATTCTTCAGTTCCAGTGGTTAGGTCTTAGTGCACTTCAGGGGGTGGCAGACTGCTAGCATAAATGCTCATCTATTCACCAAAATTACCGTTGTCATCTTGATCTCGTATTAGCGCTAAAAATTCAAGAATACAATTGGAACATGAAAAAGCTTGATGATGATACTGATGGTGCTTTGCTTTGAATGCGTTCTGACATGTCGACTGAATTACATACACACTATACTCATCATATCTTTTCATACTCTTACTTCTATAGCTATATTTATTGCACTCCTTTAGATAGATTTATTTACAGAATTATATTAATTTACAGAAGTGTATGCATTTTGTAAAAGTAAAATAAATCAATAAATAAAACAAATATTAGGTAAAAGAAGATTGAAAAACATCCAATTTGTTCAATTGTCTAAATAATTCTTAGACTACAACATCAGTTGTTTAGATAAATAATGTGAACAAAAGTTGACTTTTGTTGATGAAATCGAAAGAAGTGATGTTCCTCTAAAAATATACATCTAGTTACTGTAACTATTCTTCTTGATTTAAAAAAAAATCTACAACATTTTTAAAATCATCACATTTTAGATCAGCTCACCTCAGAATTGTCTCTCTGTCCGCGAACATGCTACAAACTGACAAAATATTTACATGCAAAAAGAAACCAGATGCATGGATAACCGTTCAAATGTGTTTGTTTTTTCATCATCTAGTGTCATGGAAGAAAAAATAAATAAAAAGGCACCTCTTACCCCACTGCGCCTTTTATTAATAAAGTTTTTTAATAAAGTTATTCATTATAAGTTAACATGTAATGCAGTGGTTGTGTCAAGTATTTTAGAGGCTTTACGTTAATCTGTAAACATTATTTCATGTATAAAATCTAAAAATATAATATAAATTAATCAACCCATTATGATGAGTTAAATAACCCAATTTGCTGGGTGAAATTAACCCAAAATGTTTTCTGTCCTATTTGTACCCAGCAGTGATGCCCGGGTCAATGTGTAAACAACCCGAACCCGGCCGACGTTGTCAACTAACCCGGACCGCAAAAAGAAAATACATAAAACTGACATTACTGAGCTATATGCGTTTAAAATGATACAATGGCATTGCTCAGTTCAGTGTGTTGGGAAAATGGGAATTTTGTCCCGCGTCAACATTTATTCAACAGTTAATAACACTCAACATTCAAAAGGAAGCCTACACATAACAAAGCCAGCATTTTGGTCATCATCTTTCATTATTTTGACAAATGTCTCCCACATGTTTCTCTTTCTATTTGTGTGTTTGTGGAGCTTCCACTCCCCAGTCTTCACCTTTTCTCTTGCCGCCTCCATCTCTAGTCTACATGTGCGTCATCTTCGCACCAGTAATTTTACAAATAAAGTTTAGGCCTATGTATTTCATAGAAAACTGTGTCTAGTACAATATCTATTAAAAAGGTTTAATTGGCATCTTTATTTCAAACGACCCGACCGACCGCGACCCGAATATCATTAAAAATATTTTTAATGATAAGACCGCGGGCACCCGCTCATTTCAGGTCAACCCGCGCATCACTGGTACCCAGCCCTTGTGCTTTTAGATTTCTAGTCACCAAATGTTGACTATTTTATGTATTTCTGATAAATGAGAACTGTTAAGTAGGAAATATAAAAGTAAATATTAAATGAATGTTCAGAGAGGTAGTGTTGATTTTCTGCTTGTAACATAATCAGCCTACTTCCTTTTTTGACCAGATTGCAGACAAGAATCCCTCCTCCAACAAAAGATCTCAGGAGCATTTGGTCTCTATAATAGGGGTTTAAGCAGTGTCAGCCACAGAGGCACAGTATATGTGGTTTGTGACAGCTCTGAGTCTCTGGAGAAGGCTGTGTGAAAGGCGCTATGGCTGTGTGCATCTGGAAAAGATGGGGGGCCGACAGAAACAGCTGGTGTGTGCACATGAAACCTCCACAACTGGGAGCCAAAACTGCCTATACACTTATTATGGCTTTTCGCCAACATTTCAATCTGCCACCAAAGTATCCCCGCCACTCAGATGTTCAGTACTGTGTGTTCAGAGACATATGTACAGCTTGATATTGCAGGCTGATCACATACATGTTATTGATTGCTGTCTGGCGTCGCATAAGGACTGTAAGCAACTAGGATGTGTTACTGTAGAGCTTGCCCTTCGCTCGACAAAGTGGAAAAGGAGGCAAGGTGCAAAGAAGGCCATTCCTTGACATTCCCAACCTCTTTTAAAAATCCTGCTCTCCCACAGAGCCCGACTCCCTGTTGTTATGCCGGGGAGCGAGTTCAGTCAGGCATTTCAAAGGTTTGGTCTACCCTTGGCATTTGAGATTGAATAAACTATAGCTTATCCATCTAAAACAGCGGGTCACTATCTCCCAGGAGCACGACACAGAGTGCTAGAAGAGAAGCAGACAGTTAATCTTTCACCTTCTCTGGAAAAGAATGGAGGCCCATAACCCGATGTACCTACATGATAGTGTGGTCCGTCCCCTCTTGCGCCATATGTTCCCCACGAGTGTGATGGTGGAAGAAACGTTCCCAAGCAGCATCATGTCAAAGAAAGGAAGAGAAGATTCCACAGAGGGCAGCTTGGATAACATCCCATGACCCACTTCTCACTTTTTTTTTTTCTTTAGGTAAAAATCGAGTGAGGTATACAAGTAATTCTTAGCGTCCTGAAGTCAACACCCTGCTCTAGTGTGCAGTTTAATGATTTCTTTCACAATTGTCGGCTGTGGCTGAACGCGTCTTAACTTGTTTAGTGCCGTTATGGTTGATGGATATGGCAGGGGATTGGTTTACGGATGGGGGCTGTGGGAGAATTGATTCTTGACTAATTCACAAGCCTGTTTTATCAGTTCAAACACCCTTAACCCCCATGTGTGCACTCCCACCCAAAGGACTGCATTGATGTTTTATTTCACAAAGAATGAAACTAGAGCTCAAAGTGCATTCTGTAGGCTGTGGAAGGTATGACAAGAAGTTTTTTGCTAAAATAGGCCAATTTAGTGTGTTATTATAGTGCTTGTGAGGAGAGGTTCATATTGATATTCTTCTTCTATTACAATGCTTGCTAGACAGCACTGTATTGATATTCCTCAAACATTATGATTTGAGATTTGTTCTGAAGTATTCATTTTCTGCAATTAATTCTGCTCGGTTCAAGCTTTGTTTTGTAGATCATTTCGGTCTTGGGTGTTATGTCTTACTAGAATATCAATATGCTCTTGTAATGATGGACGGTGTCACGATAATGCACTCGCATGAATTACTGGATAGCGCCGACCCAGTGCATCTCACAAAATAATTCACATTTTTTTATAAGGATTATAAAAAAACACCCATTCAAACAGCAGTGTTTCTGTCACTGCATTTGCAAAAGTACTTTAGCATACTTTCAAAAAGAGTACTTAATATGAGAAATAATATACTTTAAAAGAACGTTCTCACTGAATGTGAATATTTTAGTACACTGAATTATAATTAAATGAAAATGTGTTGTAGTTTAGCTTGATTAAATTCTAGAGTGTGCTTTTGAAACACTTAAGTACATCTTTACATGTAATTGAACTATATTTCTATGACAATTGAAACAAATGCGCATTACTTTATATGAAAGCAATAGATACTTGATAGAATTTGGTGCAAGTAATTCTGGTTACGAGACACTTGAGAACCAATGATTTTTGTTATTACATCAACATACAATATTTGATTTGGGTAATGCGATGGAAATAAAACAAATTAGTATATAATGATTTAATTTGGTCTTTTAATCACACAAATTTTTCGCTTCAGAAAACTTGGTTGTTGTCCTTTCTGGTGTCCATGGCCAATAGAAACTGTCATTGAGTGTGGAAAAATCAAAGTTCTTTTAGTACAACATTTATGTTACGAAGTCACTTCGCTGTTGGCTAAAAATAAACCTGTCAGTTGCTTTATGGCTGTGCAAGCACATTGCAGCATCATTGATCAAGATGAGATTCATTGTCAGTGTGAGCCATGTAACATTCATCAGTTCAAAGCCCAAATTCCAATTCATATGTCACATGAACATCTATTGACTCAGATTACCCCTGGGCACCACACCAACATGATTACACCTATAATTCCCCATTATTGATCATCCATCGATCTCAGGTAATGCTACCATTAGCCTCTTTCAATTAGACATTTAGTGATTAATTTCAATAATGAAAGCAGCAGACAGTGCATTGATGTAAAGCGTATTGACTGTTCTTGCTCTCTCAGGACAGCGAATATTAGTGTCCTCCCATTATATTACATTTATTCATCCCAGCTTCTGCTTTATATTATTCACATCACCTGGGTTTGGAAAATTACAAGTGCTGCACATTCTACCCATTAAAAGACGCTTTATCTCCGAGAGATAATGTAGAGGCTTGTGAGTCACACACTCGCAACAAAGAGAGAGACCCAGAGTTCACTCTCTTATCATGCAGGTGTTCCTCACCCAGCCAGCAGCAGCATGGCACTCTGGGTAAAAGAACAGTCTCTCAAATGCCTAACGAAGAATCAGAGAGTAACTCTCAAGCTGTTGCGGTATGTGTTGTTTGCTTCATTATTCATTAGGCCTGAACTTGTAAAACTTTTTGAGCTTATTAAAAGTGATCAACCTAGCTGGAAGTTAACAAATATTAATAGAGTTTCACCTAGAAGTAAGAAACCAACATATAAATGTTTATTAGTTCTAGGGCCGTTTAAATGCTTGTGTTGACAAAATGGGAAAACTGCCTAAAAATACATTGTGGTAGAAAATCATGAACTATTTTCAACTAAGATACTGGCTTTGAAAAAGGGAAGACCCTTTGGATTGATCACAAACGTCTTGTTTTAATAGGAAGTAGACCAACAAAGGGAAGCAAGGCATGACTGCTGGATTGTTTTGTTGGGTTACCTGCCTTTTTTACTTTAAGAAATGAATATGTATGTAGATTTTAATTACTCTCACTGTCAGTCATCCCATTAGATGCATCATCTGGCAGATTAAAGATATATTTTGATTGTTTTTGCTAGCTTGGAAACTATCGGAAATGTTGTGGCTCAAAAAGCAGTGGGTTTTGTTGTGTTCCTCTGTAGAATTCCCTCCAGATCCGCTACTCTCTCCCACTCAAAACAGCCCCCGATACATAGTGCTGCCTCAAAAAAGACCCTCGGGCCAAGAATGGCAGTTCCTTGAAGAATGAACTCATCTGAACAGCAAGGCAAATAAATAAATCAAATGTTAAAACATGCAGACAAAGTCTACAGGGCGCTGCAGAAAGCATCTTCGCGGTTTCTAATTTCATAGCATGTTACAGTGACGAATGCGTTTTAAGCAGAATACAAATCTTGTGGTTTTTCTGACAGTTGTTGGGATTTTTTTTTTTTAATTGAATGTTTTCCAAACATCTGTTCTTTGTGATTTCAGAGTTTTGACAGAGTCTTGTCTGAGAGCGAAGCATGGCTGTGATAAACACACATGTCCACCCCTCAAACTGTGTGTATTTTTGGGAAATGGCAGCTGTTCAATCTCTATATGAAAGCGCAGTCAGCGATTGTGCCACTTAGCATTGGTTATTTACTCATTGACGTCCCCTGAAGTGTTACCTGTACGTTGTTTATTCATGCGATGACAGCAAACTCACAAGGGAAAGCTGAGCACCGGTTTACCAGAACAGCAAAAGCTTCAGGCTACATCCTTATCCCATCCCTCGCTCCCCTCCAAGCCTCACACAATAACTTATAACTGTAAATGTCCCGGTGAAAATGTGTTTCTGCCATCCCGGCTCACCATGATATGTGGCAAGACATCGGTTTTACAGCTCACCTCTGCTCCTGCATCTTAATGAGGGGCTTCATTGTCGACGGCCGGGCCAAGATTTCTTGTGTCGACTCGTCCAAAGTGCTACTCTACTCTTTAATTGAATCTTCCACCCCCTCTCCTCCCCCTCTGGCTCTCTTCGGCTGCCAGCGAGCCAAGGGTGTGTTTAAGTGTTAATTTGTCAACGGCGGTGGGGTGGCGTCCGGTTGGCTGTGTTGGCATTGGTGCGACGGGCACACAGCGGGAACAGATGGAGTTCAGATGTGGCTTCTTAATCGTGTGCATAAATACTGCCATTGTCGCTGTCGGAGGACAACTCTTGAAGTTGCATTTGCCTAATGTGGATTTTGAATACTCATTTACTCTAGCTTTTGCATTAATATTTTTAAAATGTTTTGCTAATTTATTTATTACTTATTTAGGAATTGCTAAACACATTTTTCGTATTGTAAAAAGGTATTTATCTCTCATCAAAGAACTACTGTTATATACAGTATATTTAATACAAATTCTGAATAGAAAAGGTCAAACTATACCTTTTCTTAAAGGATAAAGGCATTTAAGTTCTTGGGTAATCTCATTCTATAACTAAGAATTTTCAGTTTTCAAATAGTTCCATATTAATTCATTTTATTCAAAAAGTAGTTTGTTTTGAAAGGGCCAACGGAATTTTATTACTTAATGCATACTTAATTTTATTTTATTAAAACAATTTAATTGTATATTCCAATTATTCATATTTAAATGAATATAATTAAAACTACATTTATTTAATAAATGTATTGCTGTGATAGTTTTTAGAGACACTGCTTCACATCTGGTAAAAGAACACCCCTTACCATAAAACCACTGTAATGTAGGCCTCTTGGGCCTTTTGCTTTATTAAAGCACCACCATATTCCCTCTCAACTCCAGTCTGTTCTGCCTCTGAGGCTCAGATTGTCAAAATTCCATAAAGTCTTTGAAGTAAGAGATGATTCTCATATAAGGTTCCACGAAAAATGACCAGACCGTGAAACAGTTCATATAACCCCCCCATCGATACAGTTCTCAAGCCCACAGCGATGTTTCCCAGCATCGTTTTTAGTTACTCCTTTGTTTTCCTTGTAACTGCTCTTTTGGGGTTGTAACACCAACTTTGAAGACTTTAATTTCTCTATTCCAGTTTAATATGGATGTCTTGATGTAGTTTGCCATTATAATCCAAACAAATTTGGCATCTAAGAGCTAAAGATTTCACCCTCGAGGGAGATTCCTTGTGATATGCCGCAATATATGGATGCCTAATTGCAACGCCCGCCTCTGCATCACGCATCCTCCCCATGAACAGAAGTTAATACAGTAGCACATAATAAATGTACTCTGGGAACATGTATACACCGTGCACAAATGTGCTGTTTATGTGCATGTAACATGTTTTTCTTCCCTGCTGTTTGTATTCTATGGCGAAACGTACCGGCATGATAATAGTCAGGAAACCGAACCTTGAAACTGGGACACCTGGCATTGAGTCATTTATTGAGTCAGCAGCTTCAGATCACCTTCAGAGCCCTTATTTGTCTCCGTTTCCCTCTCTCCTCTTCCTTCTCTGAAGGCTCTCATTATTAAACTCTTTGAACCAACTCTGGAACAAAAGAAGCAGTCACTGCAGAGGCAAAAGCAGTAGTAGGGAAATATGTGTGTGCTCTTTTACTTGTTTTAAGAAGTGTGGAATAGCAAACACAAAAGCAGCCTACTGGAAGACAGTTCCTACAGCCAGTATAGACTTGTAACTACACAGTAGGTTTAAAAGGACATGCCATTTGCCATTCTTGTGAAGCTTTTATTCTGAAAAGCTGAACTATCAATTGTTTTGTGTGTGTGTGTATATATACACACACACACACACACAGTAAACAATTGATAGTTCACTGCAGGGCAGCTCACTTCTTCTCAACATGCTAAACACATTTATTATTACGTTTGTTTGTCTCTCTGTACCTACATACTGGATTTCGATATTGCTCAATTCTCAGTAAAACGGTTTTTATTGATATATTTTTTTTATTGGTATATCTTCCGTTGTCAAAGGAATTAATATGAAATAGTGATTTAAACGCGAAATGTTAATATGCACAAAAATCCTGATTTACATTTGAGTTGTCATCTATTAAAATCAA
This sequence comes from Enteromius thamalakanensis, assembly GCA_032357475.1. NCBI lineage: Eukaryota > Metazoa > Chordata > Actinopteri > Cypriniformes > Cyprinidae > Enteromius > Enteromius thamalakanensis. Next base: position 6,195,478 of record JAUCMT010000021.1, read on the forward strand.
ATAGCCAACACATAAGATAAAGACACTAGCTGTGACTTGGGCTATATGTGTATCATGTAAAATTAGAGTAGCAGCATAATATTGGTTTAATGCAGCACTGCTTGCACTCTGTGCTTAAACAGAACTGCACACATCCACGGAAACATATTATAACTGGAGCTGTTTCTCTAAGCTTATGTCTATGCCTATTCATGCAGGTATGTTACTCTGCAGCGGTAATGACCGGACCAGTAGATGTACTAGCTCTCTCTGTTTTAAATTTTTATAAAAAAAAAATAAAAAAAAGGAATTCACAAAATTATAAAATATTTATAAAATAATGCATGAATGTAATGTTCTGTATTTCTGAACATGCACACATAGAAGATGACCAGTAGAATGTAGCATTTGATAGAAGGTTTTTAATTAATGGGATTCCATTTATAGATTTTCACTGTTATTTATACAACATAACATTATTATTATGACCTGAACGAACTGGACGTGTTTCTCATGCAACATGCAGAAACACAACTAATTCACAACGTTTTATTATAATAATGTTCTAATTAGAATGTTATGTTTATAAGAGTCCCAATTATAGTTATTAATATTCTTCATTGTTGTTTGTACTGCTCATGCTGTGTGATGAAGAGACAATCATTCACTGTACTACACTGAAGCACTGCTCAACTCAAACAAATGCATCTTGTAAAAGATAAATAATATACACAGTGTAACGGTTGAATTTATTCACGTATGTTAAAGTATTTATTTAAAGCTGCTTTCATTTTAGATTATGTACAAGCATCTTGATACGCTATATATTAACTTACTGGGAGAAAAATGATCAATATTTGAGATCAGACTGTTGTAACGTGTTGGGAAGCCAGAAGGCACATCTATCAACAGAAACACAGTAGCTATGGTTGATAATATGGTCCTCCACATGTGTTTTTTTTTGTTTTGCGGGCCTAACACACAGATTCTCTCTCCAGTAATGCTTGTTTGGTTTTATCCAAAATAGATTTTAAAGGTTGAAACAGTTACTTGTCTACAAATGATGAAAGAGTAACAACAGAGCCTTTCACACCACAGGAACTTTTAGCGGTTTTAGTTTTAAGAGCTACGTTTGGAAGAAATAAATTAGCTCCTACTTCACGTAATAAAACCTGCAACAGTCGTAAGCTGAAAATAGTAACTATATCTGGCAGTCAACATACGAACAAACTGAAGGTGAACTAATACAAATCACAAAAAAGAGAACGATCAAGGCAGTAAATGGGAGAGCAGATACGCCTGGCTTGACATGCTAGGGACAATTAAGGAAACTGCTTAAAAGGTGGATACATGTGTCTGGTGAATCAGTTCAGCTAATAGATCCATTTAAAGCACATTTAATTGTGCTAGCTGGATTTCTTTCTGCACATTTTTTGCAATATGCAGTGGGGTTGCATGCTGGGACTTCTGTGCAATCCATCGCTTAGCAGTGTGTTAGCAATTAAAAGTAGGAGCATTGGCATTACTGACCATTTTCAGAAACTGGATCAATTCTAAATTGAACCGAGGTCAATTTGCATTTATGTGTAGGGATGCATGAGGAAAAACGGCAAACTCCTTTTAGCTTGCTCAAATTTGAAGGCAGAGACCTCTGAGGTGGAATTAAAGGCAAGGCATCGCAGAGAGCAAGCAGGAAAGCATGTCAGTCTGAACGTGTGTGACAGTGTGTATTACACAGAGGGCATGTTCAGCAGACAGCATTGCAGATATCTATGACTGCGTCTCATTTTGCTCTCTAGCTTCCCATGACTTCAGTCTGTATAGTGTGAGCAAAAATGTGGATGAAATCAAAGGCCTTGATTCACCAATCACTGGGACTCTCCTAATTGAGCGGTTGTGCATTAAAACATAGCTGGGTTCAGCCTGTTATGCCATTTCTGCATTTCGTTAATTAAGAAAAAAGTAAATACATGGCTTTCATATTATTAATTAGCATTAAAATGCAGAACCTGCATAAATGAACAAATAAATTAATAGGAATAAGTCTTTTTCATGCGTACTAGTGATAAACAAAGACACTCGTATATTGATAATGCATATCAGTGCATTATTTTGACAATGGGGCAGTCCTAGAAATGATCAAGTGCACTAAACTGCAGAGTAGCCTTATTATTTTTAAGAATATTCATAATCTATTTTTTTTTCTGTGTGATTTCTATTGCTTTACTCTTTGCTTTTGCCAATTTTTCATTTTGACATTTTAAACTTGCTTGAAAGGCTTCAGAAATATTGTCACCGAACAGCATCTTGTCACTGCTTTAAGAGCTTCTGTTGAAATGATGCATTTACTTTTGCTCTGGCATGCCTTTAACCTTAATGAAAAAAAAATCAAATCTTGTCATTTAATGAAATGCATTATGGTCTTAGCCTCATTCTCTTCACAGGGTGCCAGAAATGGTATTAAAATGTGCTCATTTCTGCTGAAACCACAAGTCCTGCTGGGAGTTTACAAAAAACACAGACGGTGACCTTGTGAAGAAACACCCAAGTGCAATGCTAAATTTAGATTCAACACAAGATAATGCTAAGATAGGTGATCACACAAGTTCAAAGCAAGACTAATGGAACCAAGATTCACAGAAAACCTGAGGATATAAATACACAAGCACGAATGATTAAACGAGACTCGTTCAGTTTTGGTGAACACACAATAGCTCATTTTAGTTTTTTTTTTATGTAACTTTATTATATACACAATCCTGTGCATGATTGATTGGTGGAAAGAGTGCCTGAAGAAAAGGGAAATATGTATTTGTCCATATAATAAATAAAATAAACTGAGAAAAAGCAAGGTAGCCACTTGAATATTCACTTGATTATTAACAGCCACTCGAATGTGTTCTAGATCATTAGATTGATGCTGTCGTGCCTTGGAAAGCCGTCTAGTTTTTCTTCGTACTGAAGCACAGACTATTTATTCATTGACTGACCTGGCAGAAAGGTAGCTGGCTTAGGTTTTAGACACAGCCATGGGCTAAAAACTACATCATCAAAATAAAGGGCCGACATAAAGCAAAATGTTACTCTCTTACTTATTGACTGTGTGTGCAGCGCAGTAACCTTTTCCACCGGTGAGACATCTGATTCAATTTAGTGAACAAGTTTGTTTGCTACTTTTGGTGCTTGTAAGTGTACTGTAACTTTAGTGTACTACTTTTTTAAGTAGCCAAAGGACAATCAAGCTGCCCTTCTACCGAGTAGGTTGTGGTTAGCTTGTCTTTTGATACATACAATAATTCAGGGCCTTCAAAGGGGATTGTTGGATGTTCAGCAAGTTCACAAAGTGATTACATTAAGTTCTTTCATTACTATGATGGTAGTTTTTTTGTAAAAAAAAAAAAAAAAAAAGTAATGAAATGGCTTTTTTTCCAGTGTTATAAAATGGCATGCTTTAATAAACTGAATTTGAACAAACAGGATAGTTTTTTCAAATATAGCTAAACAACTTCCTTTTCATACTATAATTTGTACACTACTGCTGAAAGCCCGTTTTCTGCTTTTATGTGCAGTGGGGATTACACAACTCTTTTACTGACCGATCAGTACAGTACATTGGAGACTGTGGAATAAATTGGTTTACATCCTTTTCATTCTGATTTCAGCCTTTCAAATCCTTCCAGAATCTCATAATGCCAATCCCCTTGACGGAGCATGTGCTTCTCTAATTTCATTGCTGTCTCACTGGAGCATTATAATAGTTCATGATATTAATTTCAAAGCATGTAATCGTGATTATCTGACCAGAGAGTATTACCATCATCAAACAACTGGCCTTTTGGCTTTAAGCTAGCAGAAACAATGTTACATAGATTAAACCCATGCTTATAGGAGATCTTTACATAAGAATCCTCAGTCGAGAAGGAAAGCTTAGAGCTTTTGATCTGATTTTGACACACACACACACACACACTTACTCTGAAATAGAAACCTTTTTATCAGTTTAATAATGTATTATGCATATATATACATGCATATTATTTCCAGTCCTTGAATATGATTGGTCGATTTTAAGTTTAGTCCAGAGTTTTTGTAGTTTTCAGAGCAGTGCGATGTGTCAGCCATAGAATAGTCAGATCAACAAATTAGAGTGCAGCAGAGCATTTACTAGCATGATTTTGAATTCATTAGTATAAATTATGAGGTGAAACAGCTCAATGCATTTGGGAGAATTAAAACGCAGAGCTGAAAGAATACACACAGGCTGCTGCTCGTGAGAATCGCAGTGCATGAAGTCAAGAAAGTAAGAGAAAGCTCTGCATCTGATGATCTTTATACCTTCTGGTAACATCTGTACAGGACTGGCTGTGGGAGGCGTGTTGAAGTCTGACTTTAAACCGGTTGGGAATATCGCAAGAACAAAATAAATCCCATACACATCTCTCAAATAAAAAAGCCCATGTGTACTGTATATATACAGGGTGTCTATCAATAATAGACAAATGCTCACATTTTTGAAAAATAAAAACATCTAGTGGAATGAATATATACAGATTCTGTGAGACTGAGGTCCATTTGGCGCTGTTGTCGAACAGTAGCAGAAACCTCTCAGTCTGTCATGTAGACTGGACAGGGATTTTCTCCAGTAAAGCTGCACAATGAGTCTTTTCCTCTTCTTATTTTTTTAGTTCTTCTCCTTTTGCCATCTGTAGTTCATGAATAATCATTGAGATATGACCTCTTCAGGGTTTTTCAAATGTCTTGCCCTTTTCTCGGACGAGTGCAGCACCCAGAGGTAACTCTGCAGATTGGTGATCCTTTAAGCAGGGATATCTCGTCTTTACTCACCGTTTCTCTCAAGGATCCTCTTTGCTCCTCCCATTCCCACTCTTTCTTTTCCCCACCATCATTCCCTCTCTCTTATTCACCTCTTCTCTCTACCCTACACAAATCATTGATTTTTCAGAAGTTCTATAAAATATTTACGATGTGTGGGCAGGGCTCTTTCTATGGGAATTTAGCGAGGGAAAATCATTTTGAAGGCAAAGTCGTAAAAGGAAAAAGAGAGACAGACAGACAAAAAGAAAGAAAGAAAGGGGTAGAGAAAGGCAAAAAAGAAAAGGCAAGATAAGAGCCATGGAAGCCTTTCTGGCATCGTGTTTGGAATATCAATGGCTCACTTTGGAACAACTCCTGAATATAAATAAATAAGCAGACACACTGATAAAGATTGCTATCCGTGGTTCTTGTATCTCCATGCTCTCTTCTTAAAGCCACAGATCAAATCGATTCCAAGCAGACTCTCACTCTCTTCGGCTTTCATTCTTCCATCTGCCAGCTCCTTTCCTTCCACTTTTACATTATCATTGAGAATAAGAATATAATTTAATTACACGTTTTTCAGTAAAGCCATTCGATGTAGAGGTGTTGTATTCAACTATAAGCACTGTTAGCCCTGTAGACGAAGAAAATCTTAAACACTTACAGCTTACTCTTATTGAGTCTGATTTCATAGCCAAGATATATTTTACTGTAAAAACATGCTATTTTCACACAGCTTGATTGAAAATGAAACGTATTAAATGTTCTGTTGAGAAGTTATATTGAGCTTAATTTTTCTTCACACGTTCTCCTTGGAAAAACAGGTACAGTAACTTTTGGGGGGCAAAATATTCAAAATTTTTGGTTGTGATAGAATAATTTTTCCCTCTAACATTCATGTTTATTTTTGCAAACACAGTGCCCTGCATCTGACGTCGTCTTCTGCATGTGTGGGTCACTTCAGCGACGTATAAGCTTCACACATGAGACTGATCACATTCAACGCAGTTGCATTTAAATGACAATGTGAACAACAGCGCAAACAAATGTCAGATTTCAGCTAGAAATCTGAGCATTAAGACCAGCGCTGTGAACTAAGCTTATGTATATAAATAGAATTTGTTTTTTTTATCACACAAATTAGAGGCTAGATCTTCAGTAAACCTGACATCCTTATTAGTTTAAATCTGTGCAAAGGCAGCATCAATATGACATTTTTTGATAAATTCAACAAATAGCACTTCTTGTGCAGCTGGTTGCCATCTGGGCTTTAACTTAGCACCTTTCCCAGCTCATTTAGCACATAACCTTTTCTAAGACAAGCACATTATAAATCAGAAGCCACCCCTGAATGAGCCAGTGCCCTACTTGTCAAAAGTCTGGACACTCCATTGCTCTTTTTATAGTGTTTCTTTCCATCTATTTAATTACTGGTTCTTGGTTGCAACCCTTTTAACTATACCTTTTTTTTGTTCCCTAAAGGTGGGAGGGACAATGTACAACACGGGCCGCCATGTCTCACTCCGACTGGACAAAGAGCACCTGGTGAACATCTCCGGTGGACCAATGACATACAGCCATCGTCTTGAGGAGATCAGGTTACACTTTGGAAGCGAGGACGGACAGGGCTCTGAGCATCTCCTCAACGGCCAAGCTTTCTCTGGGGAGGTGAGCTATGTCATAGAAAAGTTAAACTCATCATCATGCATAGTGTCGACAGAGCATGCATTTTGTGAAATGCTTGACATGGTTTGCATCGCAGTTTGCACCCTGCTGACTGGTATCCTTTAACATGCCGAAAAACACAGCAGTATTTTGGGCTGCAATTGTCCTAACTGTATTGCTAATGACTGAGTGAGCTCATTCTCCATTGTAAGTAGTCTCCCACTAACAAAGCCATATCAGTGAGGAAAAGCATCTCAATTACAGTCGCGGTGTAAATTTAGCATGCGCAGCATTGCAGCCTCCATCATTTGATAAAGTCCCCAGTCAGTGAAGTCCTGACATTTCTCTTTGAGGGTAATAAGACCGACGATTTGTGTGGCAACAAAATAAGCATAAGCTTGACAGGCAAATCCTCAGTAATTAATGATTATAATTTCTTTCTCTCCCGCGGCAGCCAGCTGATAATCCAACAATAATAAAACAAAGCGTGACCCAGACACCAAAATCCAAGCTCTTTCACTCATGTTGAAACCATTACTTCTCAAAGTAGACAAGAGCATATAAATCTAAATATTTATTATCTGAGGAGTAATGGCTACTAAAAATTAATAAGTGGTGAGCAGAAGAGACTACTTTCAAAAACATGAAAAAAAAAAATCTTACAGAATACTTTTCAACATTTAAATGGTAGTCTGTGTTATTGTGTAATATTAAGAATCGTCTGTCTCTTAATTTAATGAGATGAAATGTGAAGTTAAATAGGAATTTGAACTTTAAGGTCCAATTCTTCCTATTAACAGAGCACTAACAATGACTTTTGCCTCAAACTCCTAATTTGCTGCTAACTAATGAGGTGGTTGTTAAATTTAGTTATAGGTTAGGGCGATATAACCAAAATGTTCTATCACGTTAGAAGCTATTTTCTACCTTGATAACACACACATATATATATATATAATAATATAACAATTCGAAAATGCATAAATACAAAGAAACTGTAATTTTTTTTTACTGAATTGTAGCAATACTTATACAACACTTAACAACCCCACCATAACAGTTTACTGTATGTTTTTTTTGTACTAACATTGCCTGACAGTATACGGTCTCCACGGAACATTCTAAAAATGCTTAACGTAAAAAAGACGCTTAACGTAGCTTTAAGAACCTAAAAACTGACGAGGGAAACCCAAATTTCTGTCACACCTTTCTTGTAATAATCACTAGCTACTGTCAAAAGAACGAGCCCATATTTGACAGATAAAGCGAAAATCATCATGTTCAGTGGTTTACTTATGGGGGTGAACACTTAACATGATATAATTAACTTTATAAACTGAATAAGAGCTTGTTCTTTTGACAGTGGCAAGTCTTTATTATAAATAAAATTGGACAGAAGTTTGGTTTCTCCTGGCTGTTAAGGTACAGTACATTAAGCTGTTTCGTTATAATGGACTTCTATGGGGGAGAAAACGCTCGTTCTTTTGAGAGTAGTTAGTGATTATTACAAGGAAGGTTTGACAGAAATTTGGGCTTCCCTCATCAGTTTTTAGGTGTGTTAAACCACATTAAGCGTTTTAGAATGTCCCGTTTCCACCGCTTACTAAAACAGTGCTCTTGCATACAGTACCTTGCAAATTATGTTTGTCTCATTTGTATCACTTTTTCTATACCAAAACCTATTCCACACCACACACGATGCACCTTTCTTTAGAATCTCCTCGTTGTTAGGTATCGTCACATGTAAGCGTTGCACCAGTCACCGCTGATGCACCGGGAAAACAAGAGCTTGCGCAGCACTACTAGAGACTCGCTGGAGTTTGTCCAAGTCGCTAGATTTGTCCCTTTTCGCTTTTTTGGAAAAAGGGGTCTGAAAAGTCACTAAATCTAGAGACAAAGTTGATAAGTTGGCAACATTGCATCTTCCATTGTCCAAGTGAATGTGTATTGTGTGGTTATGTAACGTAAAGATCTACACTCAAGAAAGTACTGCATGTTTTATCAATTCTTTCCTTTATTTTGGTATAACGTGAGGCACTGTATTTCACTCCCATTTTTAAGACATAATTAAAATAAGAAACAAATGAAACCTGTCACACGACTATAAAGCTCATAGGAGCTTAGTCTGGCAAAGCTACCTTACTACCCGCCTTCTGGGAGGCGGGCTTAACCTGC
>JAUCMT010000021.1:6225340-6247433 GCA_032357475.1 Enteromius thamalakanensis
ACTGCCCCGCCAGGGACTCTAATCCTGCCGTGCTAGACGTGTCCCCCTGCTTAAACCAGTTCATATCCAGGCCCGTCTAAAGTTTGCATCCAAAGAACACCATACCTACTGTGAACCACGGGGGTTGAAACATCATGCTTTGGGGCTGTTTTTCTGCAAAGGGACCAGGACAACTAAGAAGAATGAATGTGGCCATGTATCGTGAGATTTTGAGTGAAAACCTCCTTCTATCAGCAAAGGCATTGAAGATGAAACATGGCTGGGTTTTTCAGCATGAAAATGATCCCAAACACACGGCCCGGGAAATGAAGAAGTGGCTTCTTGAGAAGCATTTCAAGGTCCCGGAGTGGCCTAGACAGTCTCCATATCTCAACCTCACAGAAAATCTTTGGAAAGGGTTGAAAATCTGTGTTGTCCAGCGACAGCCCTAAAACATTACTGCTCTAGAGGAGATCTGCATGGAGGAATGGGTCAAAATACTAGCAAGTGTGTGAAAACCTTGTGAAGACTTACAGATAACCTTTGACCTCTGTCATATACCCTTTGTTGGCAAAGACAAAGTACTAAGACAATTCTTTATTGCAAATAAATTCTTTAAAAAATCCTACAATGTGATTTTCTCGATTTTTTTTTATTATTTTGTCTCACATAGTTGATGTATACCTATGATGAAAATTACAGGCCTCTCATCTTTTTAAGTGGGAGAACTTGCACAATTGGTGACCGACTAAATACTTTTTTTGCTGCACTGTAATGGTATAGAAAATACGCTTGACAGTTTGTGACAACCATTATTAAAGTGAACTTTTGTCCTAGAACATATTTTATTTGTGATGGATTGTTCAGAAAATGTCATCTCTATCTGTCATCAGTAAAGCATCACATTTTAATAATACACATTACATTTTTATATTTTTCCCCTTACAGTGAATGAATGGCTGCTGAAATAGAGCCAGACTGCGGACCAGCCCAAGAACACTAACAACTTGAAAAACAACTAAGAGAAATGCTCATGGATCACTACAGAATGAAGACTGACATATGTCCTGCCAGATACAGTCATGATGTTGTAAAGAAAAAAAAAACAGACCAAACCCCAGCAAGAAGAGACTTTGCATCCATGGCAAAGAGATCCAATTTCATACATCCAATCAAAACTAGTGACATACAGTTATAACTACACAAATGTTTTGATACCTTTTTTTGGGAAAAACACTAACAAAAAATATAACATTTATTTCATAGGCTCTTCACAAATGGAACTGAATGTTTTTAGCCTTTGTACATATGGACAACTTGCTACCAATCTGGGAAAAAGGGACAGGACATTGAACCACCCTACCAATACAGAAACATCCTTGAAACATAACTGCATTCTCAATCTTTATTCTCGCTCACGGTGTGGAGAGGAAGGAGAGGCAGCCTTGCAGGTTTATTGTCAAGACTAAAAAAACATCATAAAGACGACTATGGGGTGATGTCTGTGGGAGAAAAAAAAAAGAAAAAAAAAATGTGTCTTGGCCTTGTAAATATAATTATTCATGCTGAAAATGAATATGTAAAGAAACAAATAAACATTACAAAAAAATAATATCAGAGGGAAAAATACATTTAAAAAAAGTTGAATATTTTATGCTTGGCGCACTTTCTGGAGCAGAGCTGATGCCTTTTTTCTGTTTCATTGTTTACAATGGTCATACACTGTGTTTGATTAATGTTATCGGCCCAATAAATGTGTTTGGAAAGTTAATTTTTGTAAATATTTTTCAGTGTCTTTGGCTGCCCATGTGAAATGAATTTGCTTTACATAAGTATTAAATTTCCTCAAACAAGAAGACAAGCATACATTTGTAGGGGGTTTGGTGTGGACGTGTTTAAAGGCGATTGGTTTAGTTTTTCACTGGATTCATCTGGTTTAAAATGCATTATATATATGTTGGTGTTATGATTTCTAATGTGTGTTTAATGGGGTTGAAGCTGCTTCAGGAAAACACTACAGTGTTGATTTGCTGTGCACTTTGTAGACGTCAGCGAGTAAAAGCCGCATTGATTCCCCACCCCCTCACTACATTTTGGTTTAATTATATCTCAGTCAATGAAGCATACCTCCTGTTTTAACCCTGGTGTGAGGAAAAACACAGCCTGTGATTCTAGTATTTTATCTCGGTACCTCACAGATGGCTAATAAAAAGATAACAAGAGGCTGAAAGTTTCAACAGCAAGCACTCTTGGTTATTGTGGCCATTTTTCTATCAGGCCTGCAGTGGAAGAAACTGAATTAAACCTTTTGATAGATAAATACTCGTGTTTTACTCCTGACAAATAATCACCCCCGGACTCAAACACCTCTCATACAGTATATCTCCGTGAAGCACACTTACTTTTCCTTTCTGCTCCTGCCAAGAACTATAGACGTCACAAACCTGAGGAGGCGGCATTTAGACGTTCAGAGGATATTAATGATATTACATTAATAAAGTAACGAAAAGTTTTTTGGCTCTCAGGGAATTTAAGTGCAGCATCTGCTTCATAAAATGATGTAAGACTTTTATTAAAAGTCCATGGAGACACAAATGTCCAGATGCTTAAAGCCATAAAGGACAGTGAATGTAGTCAGACGACATTTCCTGGACAAATGTCTAAAACAACCAATAATAACAATACTTTTGAACATCAACAACTGTCATGTTAAGAGGCCCTGTTTACACTAGTAAGTTTTGCTACGTTTACGCCTATAGTTAACACTACTCTAGCATTTTTCAACATTTTTAAAACCCGTTTTAGTTTGAAAAAATTTCAGTGTAAACTGAGCAAAATAGAGACTTTGGGAAAACAATGGTGTGGCTCTCTGCGTTGACCACCGTCTAAACTATAACATCAAGCTCGTTGTTGTACCCATAGATTCCCCATTTGATCGTTCCAAGCGCGCAGACGAATCCCTGTTTTAAATAATAGGGAATCAACATATACATTTCTTTGGTTGTACATTCATGAATGGTGATGTAACATTTAGCTTTTGTAGTGTAAATGCAAATTGTTTCTGGAAATGCTAGTGTTAAGTTTTCATTTTAAACGCCATTTTGCAACTAAAACGCACTAGTGTAAACAGGGCCTTAGATAGTAATTCACACGCACTCTTATCAATAATATGTCCAGGTCATATTTCATAAATGAGAACTAAGAGATGTAGTTATTTATTAATGTCTGTATTTATACATTTGGGATCATAAGAATTCTTTGCATAGTGAAATGTATTGATTTTGCTCTTTTTATTGAAATACAAAACATAAAAGAAAAAAATCTATTACTAATTAAATAAGAAATACAACTGAGAATAGGATTTAGCCTTCCATGAGTTAAACGTGACCTGCACGTTTACACGTAATTTTCACATGTAATTCAGTCATGGTCTTCTTCCTCTATGTGCTGTTTTCTGCTCTTTTTATCTCATCCTAAAAGCCATCCAGCTTCTCATTGTGATTCTCAGTGCCTACAGGTAAACCCTTTAAAATCTGTCAGTCTTTGAGAGGATATGCTCTCTCATGGTTGCTACTCAGCTTCTCCTGAAGACAATCATTGCTAGTCATCCTTGCTTTGTAGTCCAATGAAAACAAGCATTAGGGTCAAGAAAGTCACATGCAGTTCCTCTTATTAACAGGAGTTAAGTATTGCCAGACAATTTCTTGTTGGTAGTATAGCGTTGGGGTAACTTGAAAACTGTGGCCCTAAAGAGCTTCGGGGCCATTTTTCTTTGCTTCTCTTACTAATGGTTCAGGAGGTTCAAACTGATTTTTTATGTTGTTTTCGTGGCCCCTGCCCTTTTGCTCAGTTCTTATATCTCTTTTAAAAACACTAGTGAATCTTCCAGGGAAAGCTGATATTTAAAGTTTCAACAATACACACTGTGGCAAAATCTACGAAAAAAAATAAAAAAATGAATTTTTGAAATATGTAATTTCCATCATTAATTACTCAACATTAGGGGTGGCACGGTTCATGAAAAAAACCCGAACCGTTCGGCACGGTTGTCTCGGTTCGGTGCATGCATCTGTCGCACGGTTCATGAAATGCGCAATGTAGCCTCGTGTCCCGTATGTGACGTCAGTGTGTTTCATTTCGCGCAAAGGAATTGAGGTGTCCACGGTGTGGAGTGAGTGCTGCAGGTCACAATACTGTACGTGTTTCGGTTTCAGCTCTGTCGGACGCAGGCAGGGCTCGGACAGAAAAATGCCGCCCGATCCGCGCTTTATTACCTTTGATGACAGCGGAAATAAAACAATTGATAGAACTGCGCGCTGTATGCAAGTATTGTGCAACACGCATCCAATTCAGTTTATGAATGATTACATGATATAATAACTTTTTTAGCACTGTATCCTAAATTGTGGATAATTAAGCTATATATCATATGCTGAAGCACATTTCTGGAGTGTTAAAGATTAAAAGAAAAAATAACAAGAACTGTACAGAACCTAAAACCGTGATACAAACCGAACCGTGGTTTTTGAGAACTGTGCCACTCCTACTCAACATCATGTCGTTTCAAACCGGAAAGACCTTCAAAGTATTTTTTTGATGAAATCTGAGCTTTCTGACCCTATATAGACAGCAACACAACTGACATTGTTAAAATAATCCATGTGACATTAGTTATAATGTTATGAAGCTACAAGAATATGATGTGCAATCCTATTCAAGTTTATTTGTTTAGGGCTTAGTTTTCTATATTTCTACATTAATTTTCCACATTATATTTAGTAATACCAGTAGTGTTGATCTCAAGTTGATGTCCATATGGCAGAAATCTTCCATAAAAAAATCAAGTCATGTAATCAAACAGACGGTGAACACTATTACCAGCAACGCTAGGCTTGCGATGCTTTTGGGAAATCCAACCAAGGGCATCCAAGTTTTGCACATTAGTAAATGAATGAAAACAACAGTTCCTTTGATCATGTTTGGAATGAATCTTCAAGGAATATCAGCCTCCCTCACAATCTATACAGGTTTTACAGTTGCTGAACTAAAATACACATTGTGCTGTTATACTGTGTTATTAGTGTGGTGTGTCTCTATTGCCCTATTCTGACTCTCCCTTACTTTTTTTATTAGCTAACAGATGGAATGCTCCTGCCTGCCAGTATGTTGAAGAAACCTTTCACAAGAGCATGGCTGCAAATTGTTCTCTCCTGTCCGTCGGGATTTTATTTTCACAGCCCAACAGAGCTCACAATGTATGCTCTCCTGTTTATCTCCTCGATGTATAGGAAAAACAAGATGCCCGTCGGGCTGCATTTCAGAGTTTCTCCTCTCATTTCGGCTTTCTCTGTCACCACCCCCCTCCCCCCTCCCTCTCCACCCACTTGCATCCCTCTGTTTTGTACATCTCATTATTTTACCCAGAATGCACTTCTGTAGTTAACCATTCCACGCAATCCGCTGTTATGTGCTCATCTTAAGGCTGATTTTCCTTGCAAACCATTACATCTAAAAGCTTTGTCCTCCATGTTTTCCCATCGCTGGGAAAGATGCAGCATTAGTCATGAGTTTGAGCAAATTAAATGCAGCTCAATGTAAAGGAGGTCAGCAGCGGAAGAATCATCAGAGTTTCGTATCTATGCCAGAACATAGCGTGCCACTGCCCCTTAAAACATCAAATACTCAGCCTCTAACAAGTTGGCAACCTGGATTAATGAGCAGGGTGCAGATGCTATTATTCTCTACCTCTCCGACCATTTCGGCGCACACAGGCTGAATGATAATATTTTATCCCTCTCTCTCTTTAAATCCAATTAGCTGAAAGAAAGTGCTTTGTGGCACCACGCTGCATCAATTATTCATTCTAGTTTTTACACCCAATCCATGCGGGTTCCTGTGCATATTAAACAGAGGGAAAGGCGCAGCCCTGCCAGATGTGCTGATCCTGGTCATTTTCATCTGGTGCCTCTCTAGAGAAACGCAGCCCCAACATGCTAGCTTCTCTGCATGCAGACATCAACATCTACTGCCCAGGAAATGCTGGATCCGTAATGCTTACTGGCAACACAGAGCGCACATCAGAACCGTGTACGGTGTTTGACAAGAGAGTGTGATCTGAATGAAGAGAGATGGGTTGTTGCAGTATAATTTCATCTAAAATTTGCTATTTCTAATCTTGCAAAAACATTGAGCGGAGCAGAACCTTGGTCACTTCTGGCAGGTAGCACCTTACAAAATGAGCATGCTTATGTTGTAAATTGAAGGATTATTTAAAGGAATTTCAACCAGCTATAGGTAGTATACTGGATGTAAATAAACGATCTGCATCCAGATCATTTGATTTGTTTGTCAGCTATAGTATTTTTGTTTGTGATCACATGGGTTTCACACATTTGCACCATAAACATGTTTCAAATTTCTGTAAGGTTTAATAAAAGCTTTCCCATCCCATTCATTTAGCACCAAAACATTTTTTTTTTGCATAGAGACAATATTTTATTAAAAGCTCATCTTGTCAGTGGTGAATCACCTCTTTAAGTATTTCTACAAAAGGAAATATGGGAAATATGATCTAAAGAGGATTAGGTATATACTTTATTTATTACAACTAAAGTATTATACAAGGGCAAAAAAGTTAACAGGATGGAAATATAATTACAGAAATTTGGCTAGACTTGGCTTATATAAGAGTGTCATATTCATTTTGATTTGAACCGCTTTAAACATTTTTATGATATCCATTTATTGCCCAATAATTTTCGGAAACAGGATGGAGACCATAAAATAGATCTGTGAATTTATCATATTAATAATCTTGCTACTGATTTTGGTTCTGTTTTGTCAAAAATGACAATGAAGCACAGAGCTTGAGGTGGAGGAAAAATGATGTTTCAGTGGTTTTGTGTGAAAATAATTTGGGACCCCCAGAGAAATTTTTCATTTGTTTGCAAAACTTTAGCTATAAAATTTGATTAAAAAAATAAGTAAATTAATAAAATTTAAATATTGGCCAAATAATGCAAAAGCACTGAAATACGATATTTCCTCCCACCTCGTGTTATTTCGATCACCTGTTTTGGATTTAGTTAGAAAGCGCAAAATTCACAAAGTTTTTCAATAGAACACAAAAGTTTTGCAATTAAACCAAAAGCAATGACATGGAATTTTCCTCCCTTCTCATATTTTTTCCTATAACCATGTCCCTTCAGGGATTGAAAGTATAATTGAAAACAGAGAAAATTAAACGTACTGAATCAATTTGATAAGAGAAATGAATACAGTTTTAGGTTATATTATAATCCTATCCTGAATTGCGATTGTAATCATGTTATTGTGAACAATTAAGTAATATATTAAATATGATGAGGATATGAAATTATACTTTACAGTGAGAATGAGCCAGCTTGTTAAAGGTGAACACTAAAATATCTCACATCCAAATAAATATCTGTAAATTACATATATTTAATATTTTTTGGTGTTTTATCTGCTGCTCTCAGTAGAACATTATAATAACCACAGGCCACAGATGGACTGGCAGCCTGCTTGTTTTAAACTGAATTCCACAGCCCTCAAAGTGAGTATCTTCAGAAGCCACTAGCATTGCTCTTAAGATGAATCTGCCCCCAGGAAATGGGCAGCCTTTGCCCAGACTGCCGAATGAAAAAGTTCCAAAGCAGTAGGGTTGTGGTGGGAACATGTCACTTTTGCCTAATTGGTTTTTCACTCATGCCAACTGCCCCACTTCCAGTCTCTTGAAAGTTCATCTAGTACACTGCAGGTTTACAGCTCAGATCCCTCGCCTTAATCTCACGCTACAGGAGGAAAAGTATACTTACAATTTAGGTGGTCATCGCATTGATATCTCTAGTTTTATCTGTACAGCATGCACATGTGATCGAATGAATTTGGGGTGAAAGTTAAGAGTCTGAGCAGTGAAAATATTTAAACCCACATATCCATGCACTTATGTTTTGCTGTAGTGCACAAAGCTAAATATATTGTCCGGATCTAAAACATGACTCAAGACCCTTCTGTGATTCACAATGCAGCTTTAAATCTAATTGTGGCCATGAACATGAGGCTTATCCTCCATCTAAAGCAGCACCATACTGTGTGTGGCTGCATGTGTCCTGGTAAAAATCCACAGATTAAAAAAAAAAAAAGTACAAACCAAAAAGAAATATGACACAAGAAAGAAAGCCTCTGTAATGAGTGTTAAAATTTAACAGCACATTTGCAAGCATGATACCATTTCCTTTTATAAGTTCAATAGAGCTTGGTTAATTATTCATTGTTTTAAATGTGTGTATAAAACATTGTGCATATTGCTTATCAATCTGAGCCCGCTTGAGACATATTAATGAAGAGGATCATGCAGAACCTGTGCAATCACGACTCGTAATTGAAGGATTTTTGTTTGTAGGTATCTCATACTGTTAGGCAGTTATTTGTAAATAATTTGTAGCTTTTAATATACTTTTTATCACGATTACAGCTTGAATACAGTATAGCAACTGCACAAGCGTCCATGTACAACACTTCTCAAAGCTATGCAAATAAAAGTGTATAAATGAAACCCTTCATTTGAACTGAGCTAACCTGAATAATAGAGAAACAGAGATGCAGAGGGTGTGCAGAGCAAGATGATGCAAGGAACAGGATTAAGAACTACTGCTTTAGAACATTGATTTTGAAACTTTTGAATCTATTAGAATTGTTAGAAGACAGAATCGCGATTCATATGAATATATTTTTACATGTATCCCTAGTTTTCTTCTCTCTACAGCAGTGCAGCATGGCGCCCTGGGGGCGGGGTTTCTAGGTTCTTGATGTAAGGGACTTCTTGTAGTGCCTTAACAATTGTTTCCAATCAAACTGGCAGAATTTTAAAAGATTTCTTTGTTTGCATTGAACTTTCAGCGTTGTGATGTTGTAAGGTATTATGTTCTAACAGCAACATTACACACTAACATTAAAAAAGTGAAATCACAATCAACCGCCCCTTTAAACATTGACAAAATGTCAGAAAATATTGAAGGAAAAAGAAAGACACTTTGTATCGTTCATATTCAAACACTTTTCTAAATTGAAGATTTCCTGGAAATAAAGCAAAATCAGCCATTCAGATTTAGACATCAGTCTGAAAGTGTTTACACACATTCAGCCAGCCTGACTTCTAAGCCTGAGACTAAAAGCCGGGCCACACCAAGTCGACAGTCAGCCATCGGGCTCTCATTGGGCTTAGGGCGAGAAAAGGTCGGGCTAGTTTGTTTGGTGTGTTCCACGCGTCGGCTCATGCTGGGCTCATGTCGGCCCGATTCAGCATTTTTAAATCGGTGTCTGGACTGCTGGGAAACGTGAGAACTCTGATTGGATGCCTAGTTTCATGAATAAGTCAGTGCCAGAGAATTAAAGCGAAAGTCATGAAAACTAATATATTAATGAAGGCAGCACAAACAAAACCGAAACAACACAGTCGGCTTTCATCGCCTTAAACAAACCATAACCCATGAGGCTAATCCTTTCTGTCACACCTAGCATTTACTTTACTCAATATACAATCTTAACTACGACCAAAAAAAAAACCAAACAAAAACAACAACAACAACAAACAAACCAGTCTGTACAGCAAAAGCAATGGTTGAATCAACAAGAGTGAATTATGTTCAGGGAACATTTACACATTTGCATGTGTTTTTATTCTTATTAACCTCTTCGAAGTGAAAAAAATTTGCTTCTTAATTTCAATTAAATAAGATTAAACCTTTTTTTTTTTACACCACAGTGTAAAGGTTCACCTTACTGCCAAGTCTAAATGAATTTGAAACCACCTGAGCTCATTTTAAATCACACCTTAAAACGTGAACCTTGTAACAAGACATAGGCTTCTGCAGTTGACTACATTACTAAATTATGATGTATTTCCGCTGCTTGCAGTTCTTTACACATTTCTTCTACTTTTGTCCCTCCTGCCAAGAACTTTTGTTTGCACTTTAAAAATGCAGAAATGTAAATGCTTATTTATGACCTTGATCAAAAAAAAAAAACCACTATAATAAACACTAATAAGATTCACGTCTAGTGACAGTAGTTCTCTTGGAGATGGTTGCTTAGCAACAGCAGAGTAACAAATGCAAAAGAGAGTTGGACCCATAGCACAAGCATTGAAACAAGAAATGTTCATTTATAGATCTTTCTTAAATAAAAAAATAAATAATAATAATAAATAAATGTATGCTGTCTGTTCACCAAGTTTTTTTTTTTTTATTACCTCGTATCTATATGCTCACAAGAAAAAAACATTGTTATTATAGTGTAAACACATAAGAAGCATGTACATCAACGTGTTTACTCTTGTGTAAATAGCATGTTAAATCTGCAAATGAACACAAATTAACCTCATAATTAGGTCAACTCATACATGCCTGTAACCTAGAGATTTGATCCTATGCAGAGTGCATTTCTTTGCTTCGTTTGATTAATACTGTGGTGTGATCACAATTAATCAGGCAAGACAATATTTCTAACAGTGAACGGTGCTCATTATGCATCTAATATAAACTGAATGATCTTTTTTTAATTATTGTGAGTGCAACACTTCACAGAGCAATAAGTTCATGCCTCCCAGGAGCAAACCGTATTCAAAGCAAAGGGCAAGCTTTGACACCTTACCTGATTTACTAATGAGGCCACAAGCAATGGTTTGTGATTAATACCTTAATCCAAGTGTTAGTAACAGACGCTCTGCTTTTTGTACAAATCTCAGATTGACCTGATGCAGGAATTAAACAATAATTCCAGAAAATTAACCCTGCCCCTGCCCAGTCATTACAGTTATCTTATGCCCTGTTAGCTCAGTGGATGAATCATCTAATCAAACCTGAGTATTTAAACCTTTGACAATGTACGGTCACGTATTTATTCACTGTCAATGAGGTTTGATTTATAATCTAAGGTTTTTGACCTGGACACGCACAGACACACACAGTGAGAGAGATCAGAGCACAGCGCTAGTCATACTATCATGCACTTTCAGGAAATGGAGATTAAGCCTGGTGTTCAAGGGCACAGTGACATTAAAACTATATTAATGTGTGTTTTAGGATCCACTAATACAAGTTTAAAAACGGTACAATCATATTGATGTATTTCTTAAACATAAGTAATAATTTAAATGGTTTGTTCTATATATAAGGGTGTAACGTTCACAAACGTTCACAGTTGGTATGTTTTCGATACAGCAAAAAAAAATTCTTAGATTTTCTTTTTTTCCTCACATTTTTATTTATTAATACATAAAAAGTATGATCTTGTTTTTTTTTTCTTTTACTTTGAACAACAATGGAGCTATACTTCACATATCGTCTAGGGTTTCTTCTTAGCAGCAAATAAAACAAAACATCCTTTATAAACAAAACCAAACGCTCCTTATAAAAAAATGAAATGTAGTATTGCAGAAGTTATAAACTAATAGAAAGAAAATAACTTCAAAATAGTTATAACTTAACATAACTTGTGCTTCAGGTAAAGGTGGTCACAATCTTTCTGTTCTTTTCTAGGAGGGCTCAATAACATTTAAAAACCCGCGGCTATAAATGTAACAATCACGGTTACCGATCGATTGTTTTGCCCTGTTCGAATCTGTTGGAAATGCCTGCCTGAATGCCGCGGAGATAGTTTGTAATGAGCGTGTTTCTAGTTTCCGTTAGTGATGGGTTGTTCTTGAACGATTCCTTCATTTTGAACGTGTGCATGCGCATTAAGAAAAGTTCTTACTGGAATTAGTTCAACTGTTTCGAGTCTTTGGGTTTGAGTCGTTCTTTCATAACGTGACAGCCCCAAAAGCCAAAAAAACAAACAACCCGAAAGACTCGATAGATGACCTAATCAATTCTCTTTCAGGCTTGTGGGGCTGTCACGTCACGGTACGTTATGAACAAACGACCCAAAAAGACTTTTCACATAATGCCGAGTTCAGACTGCACAGTTTTAGCCCCAGTTTTGGCTCGCCGACAGGTTTTGAGAAATCGCCAACAAATGCCCGAAATCTGTGCTTGTTCACCCAGTGTGAACAATCAAAGACACGATCTGAGAGAATCGCAGACGTGTCGTCGTCTAGGCATGGGATGATTACCGGTTTCAAGGTTTACCACGGTTTGAAAAAGTCACGGTTTAAATGTGTATGTGTGTACCTGTAGCGAAAACAATGCAGCCCCGCCCCCACCGGGTTACTGCTGGCAGGCGCATGCGTTTATGTGATTGTGCACGTGATCCACAGTCAGCGAGACTCATATGGCGGCAAATTTATGCCAATAATACGCGAGCGAACCACTGATGCTGGCACGCACAGTAAATCACATACGCGAGAGGAAAACAGATCTTCAAGCAAAGAAACGGGAGCTGCGAGCTCATTATAAAACGTGTGTGCACAAAATGTCATCTGCGCACAATTCATGCACTCGCGCGCGTGGGGCGGGCTTGCTGTTTTAGTTGTAATGTCATTGGTTATTCCCCTTTTCCGGAAGTCAGTATTGGATGACTGTTTGATTCATTACCTTGACTTGAGACATGGCATTGGACCATTTGTTAGTTATTGTTTCATTTACTTGTTTTATTTTTTTTTTTCTTATTGATTTTGTCTTTAGTTAATGTAATTTAATGTTTTGTTCAAAGTAGATCTTTTTCAGATACTTTATTGATAGACTTTTTAAAGATAATCACACACACACACATATGAATATATATAGTTATAGAGATAGATCTGGCAGTGAGACATAGTTGTCTGCGATTCTTTCTGTTGTAAAGTCATACAGTGTGAATACCCTTTTCACTGATCTATCATGCAGTGTGAACACAGCAGCGACTTAATGCTACCCCAGATAGTCACGCAGTGTGAAAAGATCTTTGACATGACTACTTTTATAATTGTGCAGTCAGAACTCGGCATAAGAGGTGAGGTGAGCTAATAATATACTGAAGACCCAGGTAAATGTATTGATCTTTTTTTTTCTTATAGCATTACAGTATTGCATTGTTTGTAGTGTGATCAGACTGTGTGTACGTAGTAGATGTGTTAGGGGAAAAACATTTTTTTTTTATTTATACTTGGATAATACTCATCCTTCCAAGCTGCTTGGCCATTGCCCCGTAGCCCTTTCCAGCTTTATGAAGGTCTACAATTTAGTCTTGTGTCTTTTGACAGCTTTTGGTTTTGCCCATGTTACTACTTGCACTGGTTTCACACTGCACACATCAGCAGGGGGTAAGCAGCGCGTATGCAGAGCAGGAGCACCGCGTGCCGATTGTGCTTTCACACCGGCAGCTTTTGTCACACACTGCTGAACCGTGGCTTATACTTCAGTAAACTATAGACAAGCATCTTACTTCTGTCGTATTTTCCAGCGTTCTTCTCCTAACACTGTGTGTTTGATTTTTTTTTTATTGCCAACATACTTTGTTATGTGACTGTCTATATTATAGTTCACACAATAAACTTGAGCAAAGCTTTTAATATGTGTAAATGAAAAAATAGCAGCGCCTGTCAGGAAAATGGATTTCTGCACATTTTGTAAAAGCCATGCAATGGAAGGCTTTCAAGCAGATGCTAGATTGAATAGGTTAAGCTTTGAGATCAAAGACTAAATTCTGAAAGACACAAGTGTATTTGGATTGAATAACTGAATTGGAAAAACTAATCTTAAAGCTAACAAATGCCTCTAGTTTTATTCATTTAACAGACCTTTGAGGTTTGGGCAAAAACTCGTGAAAAATGTGTGGTTTTGTGCATTTTATTTTTGCATATGTTGAGTGTGAAACACGAAACATCACTTACATGATTTTATGGTAAAATGTGTTACTTTTGATGTTAATCGGGCCAGTTTAGATGAAGAACAACGCACTGTCACTTTAATTCAGCTTAAGAGGCGCAGCAAAAATAGACTCTGAGCACTTTCGCTTCTGCTCTGCTCCTGCTATGTGCTGCCGCACCGCTCCTGCGTGCTGTGTGAAAGCTCTTATCCGTTAACATGGGACCCAACAAAAATATGCGCTGCTTACGCCCTACTGACACGTGCAGTGTGAAACGGGCGTTAGACTTGGGCCATGTCCACACTAATACGTTTTATTAATATCAGTTTGTACATGCTCTAGATAGCTTTTCTTCAAAGAAGACGTAATGCAAGTAAATAAACGGCAGATGGAAATGACGCAGATCGAATCGTCCTGCGTTTCACTCATGCGCAATACAGAAGCGTTTTCAGTCATTTCAGCACGGATGATCAACTCTTCAGAAACGATCGAAAACGATAGTGTGGACGTGGAGCATTTTTAGACGAAAATGCCGTTTTCAAATTTATCCGGAATAGCGTAGACGTAGCCTCTGGCTGATCGTGGGGTGCACAGGTGTCTTTATGACAGCTAATGACCTCAAACAGGTGCTACTAATTTAGAATCATGAGCAGAGTGTAGCTGGACTGTTTAAAAGCAAAATAAAAGGTATTTGAGAGTTAGAAATCTGGCTGATAATCAAGTGATCAAATACTTAATGACCTCAATGAATGACAGTCAATTTCACATCCTGTTGTGCAACTGTTAAAAGCAATTAGCAAGACACCCCCAATAAATGAGTGGTTGGTTCTGCAGACCACTGACCACATCTAGGTTCCTATGCTTTCTGGCTGATGTTTTGGTCACTTTTAAATGCAGCTGGTGCTTTCACTAGTGCAGGGGTAGGCAATGTCAGTCCTGGAGTGCCAATGTCCTGCAAAGTTTCACTCCAACACTAATCAAACACACCTGGAACAAACTAATTAAGGTCTTCAAGGCTACAGGCAGGTGAGTTTTTTTTTTAGGGTTGGAGCTAAACTCTGCAGGACATTGGCACTCCAGGGCCCACGTTGCCTACCCCTGCTCTAGTGGTAGCATGAGATGGAGTCTACAACCCAGACAAGGGCTCAAGTAGTGCTGTTCATCCAGGATGGCACATCAATGCAAGCTGTGGCAAGTATATTTGCTGTGTTTGTCAGAGTAGTGTCCAGAGCCTGGACGCGCTACCAGGAGACAGGTCAGTATATCGGAGACATGGAGAAGGCCATAGGAGGGGACCGTTACAGCAGCAGGACTGCTACCTCCGCCTTTGTGCAAGCAGGAAGAGGAGGAGCACTGCCAGAGTCCTGCAAAATGACCTTCAGCAGGCCACAAATGTGCATGTGTCTGCTCAAACGGTCAGAAACAGACTCCATGAGGGTGGTATAAGGCCCAACGTCCACAGGTGAGGGTTGTGCTTACAGTCCAACACCATGCAGGACATTTGGTATTTGCCTGAGTACACCAAAATTCGCCATTGGTGCCTTGTGCTCTTCACAGATGAAAGCAGGTTCACACTAAGCACATATGATAGAGTCTGGAGACGCCTTTGAGAATGTTCTGCTGCCTGCAACCTCCTCCAGCATGACTGGTTTGGCAGTGGGTCAGTAATGGTGTGGGGTGGCATTTCTTTAGAGGGCCGCACAGCCCTTCATGTGCTCGCCAGAGGTAGCCTGACTGCCATTAGGTACCGAGATGAGATCCTCAGACCCCTTATGAGACCACATGCCAGTGCGATTGGCCTTGTGTTCCTCCTAATGCTAGACCTCATGTGGCTGGAGTGTGTCAGCAGTTTCTGCAAGACGAAGGCATTGACGCTATGGACTGCCCTGCCCGTTCCCCAGACCTGAATACAATTGAGAACATCTGGGACATCAT
The DNA here is from genome assembly GCA_032357475.1 of Enteromius thamalakanensis. NCBI lineage: Eukaryota > Metazoa > Chordata > Actinopteri > Cypriniformes > Cyprinidae > Enteromius > Enteromius thamalakanensis. The sequence continues at coordinate 6,241,064 of JAUCMT010000021.1, forward strand.
GTTTCGCTCAATCCAAAAATGCCACGTTGCACCACAGACTCTCCAGGAGTTGGTGGATGCTTTAGTCCAGGTCTGGGAGGAAATCCCCCAGGAGAACTTAATAGGTAATATAGGTATATATAGGGAGGCACACACTACTGAGCCTCATTTTGACTTGTTTTAAGGACATTAAATCAAATTTGGATTAAGAAAAAAAAAAAAAAAGTTAAAAAAAGGTTCTCAGTGAACTATGGTTCTGTTTATAAGATGCCATTCCTTTTAAAAACAGCTGATGTAGTTTTCCCGCTAATCAAAGAACCATCTTTGAAACACATAGGCAAAAGTTGCAATTTAAATAAAAATAACAAAATAACAATATTACAAAATACACACTGCATTATGAACAACCAGTCATTAACTACACAGTTTTCAGGACACAGTGCACACACAGACTTTTTAAACCCATGAAAAAAAAGAAAAGAAAAAAAAAATGACATGACATGAGGGTGAATAAATACCAGAATTTTAATTTTCTGGATGAAATATTCAATGTGTGTATTTAATTAGCTCAGGCTCTTCAGTTTAGTTCTACCCTGCACTATTATATCTTGCAATGCAAATGGACCTGTGATTACTCATATTTTCAAGGTGAATATACCCCCTCTGCAGCACAGCAAAGTCTCAAGAATATATCAGTTCCTTATTCTTTGACAAAAGTTGTTTTTTTTTTTTCTGCCAGAGAATAAACAGCGAATAAGCCTGTCTCTAAGTAGGGTTAGGCTGACTCCTCCATTAAAGGTCAATTCTGATCCAAGAGCTGTCCGCATTAACTGCTTTTACTACAAATCCAGTCAGGCTAACCACACAGAACATTGCGAATGAGCTAACAGAGGATCTTCTCTATTGTGGCTATAATGCACCAAAAGATGAAACAAGAAAAAAGGGTAACAAAAAATTTGCAGTTGCATAAACGCTTGCCATTTTGTCCTGTGGTGAAATGCTCCTCTTTGTCTAATTCTATAATATGACAGGCTTACAGAGAGACAACTCACCTGGATAATCTGGCCCAGGTTTAATCCACATTCATAATCCCCTTGCCACCCATTAGAATATTGATGCTGGTCAAAATCCAGGTAAAATACCTCTCCACGAGATTGGGTAAGAGGAAGTGAGCTATAACTAATAAATGGGGACATGATTGGGGAGAGTGGAACAGTCAATTTAAGAAAGGAGTCTGAGGTTTGCCATCAATGTCACAGTTGTTTAGGTCTCACTTCAGCCTACAACTGCACTTTTCCTGTCTTCATCTCAGGTGATGACAGGAAAGGAATGGCGTGAAATGGCAAAGAGGCACAGGGGAAAAGATGTACACATAACAAGTGCACTGAGAGTGCCACTGTACCAACTACATGCAAAATTTATTATTTTTGTGATTATGTGCTTACACTACTGTATTGCAGAAAAACAAGAACCATACATAAAGCATATACTGTAGATCTGAGTGCATGACACTCAATTTTGTCCTATTAATATGCAAAATAAAATGAATGAAATGCAATGCATACATTTGAATTTAAGTCAAAGAACATGTTTTTAATTTCAGAATTAAAATTTAATGTTAATATATGTTGGGGGCATTATAAAAGTCAACTATTTTACTATTATAACGAAGAAAAAAAAATCTAATTAAAATAATTAAATATCTTAAAATGAGACAAAATGAGACAAAAATGAGCTGGTTGCTGCTGCGGCGGGGCGGAGGATCGTGAAGCCAGCTCAGCATCGTGTTATCTATGAACGATGGCATCTCTATCGAGCCAACCCTAGCTGGGCAGCCTTCCTTTTCTCTTCCACTTGCCATTTCTACACGTACAGTATTGTGACCTGCAGCACTCACTTCACACCGTAGACGCCTCAATTCTTTCGCTCGAAAGGGAAACACACTGACGTCACATACGGGGCACGAGGCTACATTGCGCATGTCATGTTTTTTTTCATGAACACGATTTCTGTGTACGATTCTGCCTGTTATTTGACCCACGTTCTCTCTGATTCTTCCTCGGATTTGGTATGTTGATTGGACTGATGTTGATGTGTTTGTTTGGACCCATTGCCTGCCGTATTGTTTATGCCTCTCGGATCTTCCCTGTGTGTGACGCCAGATCGGACTGCCTCTCTGTTAACATCCCATTGCCTGAATTCTCTGACTTGTCTCCGTCTAAAACTTTGAATAAACCTGCGCATAAGGATCCACATCCTGTTTCAGTGTCTGCTCTACACACAGCTCCTCAGTTTTTTGTATTTTTTTATTTTAATCTGCGTAATAAAAACAGAGAATGGTTTAAATGTGTCAGACAGACCCTTAAAAATATTTGTGGTCAGAGAAAACATTTTGTCATGCATGTCATGTATCTAAAAGTCATGAACATTTTCTTCACATCTCAAGTGTGGATCTGAATCATTTCTAGTGATCCACATGCATACCAGATTTATGTCACCTTATTCTTAACCTGGGGAAAGAGTTTTCTGCTTAATATTCTTTGAAAAGCAAGTTCACAAATTTATGCCTTCTGTACAATTTGAACCTAAGTGAATAACTAGTAATCCAGCACAGGACTCAGATAACACATAAGGGAAAATTAGCTTGTGTACATATTAACACCTGGCTAATTAGACTAGTTAGCTTTGGTAGTTAGTAGTACCTGCTGCTAGATGCTATAACTACACGCCCCGGTGGGCAAAACGTATGGTAAATCAAATATTGGCAAATGGATGACTCACAGATGATGAATTTTGATGCACTGCTGTTATAACATGGTATTTTGCTCATATTTTTATTATTGTTATTATTTTATTTATTCGTATTCTTTTGTAGCTGGGAGTTGATAAACTCTTTTGCTCTGGTGTAGCTTTGGGTGTTGTCAGCTTTTTAGCCAGCCCTCTGATCAGTGGAGGATATCAGATATTTCTGAATGCTTCATGAATGAGGCCCAATGAGAGCAGTGAAGGGGTTTGCAGTGTTTGGGTGGTTGGTTTGATGAGGTCAATCAAGCATTATTCATCACTAAGAATTAGAGACAAAAGACTTAATGACGCACATGTTCCTGGTCAAACAGAGTGTTTTATGTGCGTTTTATTTAAAAATGAAGCCAGATAACGAGCATCAAATATTATAATGCACTAAAATGCACAAACCGTGATGAACCAAAACTGTGATTTGTTGAAGTGTGGTGTGGGTCTTTGTGTATTATCAATTAGACCGCAGCATTGTGTTTTTTTTTTCCAGGACTCTTTTGTGTTTGGGAGTGAGACGGGTTTGATCCTAAAGGGGCCTGACACATTCACACAAAGGTCACATAAGGCCAAATCTGTTCAACTGACAAAGGTTGAATAATGCAGAGCATGAATCTGTAGAGATAAGTAAGTTTATTTCTTATTTTTCTTACTGTCTATATTAATGTGTGGCTTACACTTACGCAGCATGCTTTTAATGATTTAAAATCATATTGTTCACTGCTCTCTTCTTCCACTTGAGAAATCACATGAGACTCACACCTCATGACATCATTTTGCTTCCACATCATTAGCTCATTTACTAAGAGTCCCTCTCCTAGATCCTTTCATATGTCTTCTGTCTTTCTTCTCTTTTCTCTTAAAAGGGACTGTCAGTAGAAAGAGAATGCTGGAAGAATTGATCTGTGGCATAAGGCCCTCTGTCCAGCAAATATTAAGATCAAGATGCGAATTTGGTGATATGATCATATGGTGGTCAGCACTAAACAAAGGTGGAATCAGGCTAAAATATTTTACATTTTACATTTACATTAATTCATTTAGCAGACGCTTTTATCCAAAGCAAGGTACAGGTGGGGAAACAGCAAGCAATTAGTTTTAAAGACGCAAAAGCAACTTAGGAAGTGCTCATAATACTGTATAGCAGGCGATGTTCAGATAAGTGCAGACTAGAAAGGGAATGAAAGGATAAGGTTAAGAGATTTTTTTAATGATATCAAGTAGTGTTGAAAGGGTTGAAAATGGGTTTTCAGCAGTCGTTTGAAGGTTATAAGGGAGTTGGTGTTTCGGATAGTGATGGGAAGATCATTCCACCAGCCAGGAACGGTGTCAGAGAAGTTAGGTTAGGCATTATTTTGTGATCGGATCACTTAAAACCCACATACTGTATGTATGTAGTGACCACTCAGCACTTGAAGTGCAAACATTTACTGTAATTCCAGCTGTCCTCTTTACTGTCTTTACTCTCCACCAATCTCTAATCACACACACATCAGCCTACAAAGACAACTCATGGACTCAAGCTCCCATTGTGCACCTCATTTTAAAGCCAGGCCGCTCTGGAGGTCACCTACGCCATCAAGGTTGTTTCATTTTAGAAATGTAACTATTATGATTTTTTTTTAATGAGGTGTAAATTGTCATTTTTTTTCTCTGTAATACACCAGATACTTTCTGAAACAAGGCAGACTCGGTCATGTATTTCGTCAACAAATACAACTTTGGGAAGATTCAGCCTTCCAAATGAGTCAGCAATTGTCTGGTCTCATGATCTATACACACTCTAAGACAACACAAACCCCTCTGCACTCACCTGCACAAGCTAAACTATTCCCAGTGATCTGTTCACTCACATTGCATTGCCTAACCTAACTTAACCCAACAGGAGCTCTATCAGACTGCCACTCCCAGGATGTGTGGATGAGGTTCTGGAGCTTAGTCGTGTTGTACTCTGGAATGACTTTACTGTGGAAGATTCATTCATTTTCCTTGAAACCTCCTTAATCTTCTTCAGTGTTCCCCGTGCCACCAGAATCGACTCCAGCCCCAGAACTCAGTTTCACGTTCCTCTGGCTCCACCATGCCTGCTGGTGCTGTTCACTGGATCTTCAATACCTGCTCTTCCTGGAACACCAGCTAAAAAATCCCTTCCGTGGTCTCTTGTTTTTCCTGCTATTGTGAGGTCCTCTGGTTACACTGATTCCCAGTGGACTGCTGTTCCGCTGTGTTGGCTCTGCCATGTGTCGAGCAGTCTCTGCTCTCCGTTCCTTCGAGCCTCTTCCTCTTCTGCCAGTCCAGTTCAGCTGCCTTACTCCCATCTTGAGTCCTTACTCTCCCTTACTCTTACTCTCGCTCCCTTGTCTCTTTCGTGGACAATCAACCCTGGCGCTTCCGCAGATGCCCTCATACTCTGAGCTCTTTCTTTCCTCTGGCGTCACCATTGTCCTTGCTGTCCTCTGGGCCCCGGCTCTGCCTCAGTCCTGTAAGCTAACTCTAATACCTGGTGATTGTTTTGACCTGATGTTTCCTCCTTTTGTGTGAATCATAGGGTGGATGAAATACGTCAAAAACAAGTCAGCTGTTGTTAAATATTGTTAATCAATTGAAGGTATTTTATTGCACAAATAAACAAGGCACAAATTTACATTGTCTTCTGTTTCAGTTTTTGATGGCTGCTTTGGCTTATTGTGATTTCTTATTTGAATGAGCGGCTTTGCAGCTTAGCTAGCAAACATCTGGCCACATGTACAAATGTGCTGTTGTATGTGTGTGTGTTCATGTCTGGGTCTTCAGTCTGGATCAGTAGAAATAATAATCGAGCATCTGGCTCAAGTTTATTAAACGATCTGCTTTGAGATCATATTCCATTTTACATAAATTTTTGAGGTGAAATAATATGATAACATTTGATTGAATATCACAATTTGTTGATTATTTAGCCTGTGGTGTAATGTATGTGGTCCACAGCTACAAGCAGAGAGAAACATAACAACTCAGCAGATAGTATGGATAGTATGCACACTGGGATACAGGGATAAACCTACAGAAGTAGTTCTGGTTAGAATGTTTATTAACCAGAGCTAAAAGTTACACAGTGCTGCTTTAAAGCTGTTATTTTGTTGTTTCTCTAATTTTGCATGTAAGTACAGCTGAAAGCACAGCTATTTTGTGAGATGGCTATTTGATTTTATCAGACGATGGCTCAATCATAAATCAGGACTTGTGTGCAGATTAACATATAACGACAGAAAATATAGGCTAATAAAAAATATATCAGAAACAGTTTTATTGAGAATTTAGCTGCAACAAAATACTAATAATAAACATATATTAGTCATGCGATTAATCACAACTAAATATTTTAATTGATTGACAGTATTTACATTTTGATTCAAACAAAAAACAACACATCCTTGTATTGGGGCTGACTCAGAAAAGTGTGTGCATTCAGTGGATATTCTCCAAAATGGCGCTATGGTGATTGCCAAGAGACAAGTTACTGAATAAAGTTTTTTTTTTTTTACTTTGAGTACAAAAAGTATTCTTGTTACTTTATAATAGTGAGATTGAACTAGAGACCTGCACTCCCGCGGGACCC
>JAUCMT010000021.1:6262870-6295084 GCA_032357475.1 Enteromius thamalakanensis
GCATGCTAATCAGTGTCTTAAGGATCATTAGAAAACACAGGTAGGTGAGTTTTATCAGGGTTGGAGCTAAACTCTGCGGTGCATCGGACCTCCAGGGTAAGATTTGAGGAACCCTGCTATACATCATTGAATTAAAATCTTCCTTTAATCTTTAATATGTTGCCATTTCTTTATGACAGAAATACTACAGACACTGTAATTTTCTCAATATTTAGACATCAAAACGTAAACTCAAAGCAAAGGTATACAATTTTATTTTAAAATCGTGATTAAGAGTTAGCATATAGAGAAAGATTAATGTATTCTCTTGAGTACTGTAATAAAAGATTTACCTTACAAATCTATGAGATGTTGCATTCCCAGTTGAATGTTATAATAAACCAGAACTCACAACAATAAGCATGGATGGAGTTTGAGACACTCCAAACATGTACAGTAAATGATAACACAAAACTCACAAATGTGTGATGTGCATAACATATAATCTAGCGCACAGAACTGTGACTTAAAAATCATAACATAGGTTCTTAGCTGATGTATGACACCCTAGAAGTATGACTTAAAATATAAAATTTAAGTGATATTTATGTACTAGGACGATATGTGCTAGGGACATCTTATTCACATTTTAAAAACAAGAGTACACTTAGGAATAGCCTTCCTGTGTGGTCATAGAAATGTTGTCAAAATTAAGGCCAAACTAAGTGGCCCTCAAACAAACTTCCTCTTCACAAAGCTACCAAATTTAAAGCAAGTGTACTCTAGCTGAAGGATGTATCCACTGAAACTAACATGGCACGACTTAAAGCTTTGTTAGTAAAGAGACCCATGAGGCATTTATAGAAAATGACGTTACATTTTTATGTATCAACTGGATCTATATATATATATATATATATATATATATATATATATATATATTAATACAATCATAAGACTTTCAACAGCAAACAAGGATCAGTGAGTGAATTGCATTGTTTACTGCAGACACATCTGCATCTTTTTGATCCACTTCAAATGCTGACTAGTTTTATTTCTATTTATGCAAGCACTGAATAGTTTTAAATCCTGCAAAATCTAATGAACACTACAATTAAACCATGGTTATTGTGCAAGAACTAAACATTCACAAGGACAATATCATAGTAAGGGCTTTAATGCATGGACCTCCATGAATTATAAATCATGTTATCGGTCTCGGGACCCCTGAGGGTCTAGAAAAGGACCTGCAGCAGGACTGTGGACATATATAAAACACTAATTTAAAAATACATATTCTACATTTTAAATGCATGTTTCAAGATTGTACATTTGGAAGTTTTTTTTATAATTTACGGAACCTGTTTGGGGTCTGTAAAAGTTAAAGATTGAAGGCTGCTTTCAGACATTGCATGAGATGATCGTATTTCATTATGAGCCCGATGAAAGGAAAACCTTTTTAATGAGTCTAAACTCAGTCTACCTACTTTTTGAATATTTTAACTTATAATTTAGATGGTATTGAACTTGAAATGTATCTACTAGGCAAAAAATTGAAATTAGGGCAAGAGTCTACCGCAAAATGGGAGGTTCACAGTTGCTGAGTGACTGCTGGACATGAAGTGTGTTTCTACCTCTGGATGGCCTCAAGTTATAGGTGGAAATTTAAAACAGGATAAAGGATGAGTTTCCTTGCTTCTAAAAATGAAGATTCTAAGAGGCAAGATTTAAATGTATAAATTGCAGCAGTGCATAATGCATTATAATGGAACAAAAATAATTATCGATACATAAATCAAACTGAGACATTGTATTATTGTGTGTGTGTGGTGAGATACAGTGACATCTCACAGTAGCATTAACAACTTTTTTCCTTTTAAAATTTGTAATTTTCTTTAACCGCATTGCATCACTTTCCCACAGTGCACTGCCAACAGTCAATCGTGCCACTGGAAATTACTCTCACTGAAAATTAATGACTTCTAGTTGTTTTGTTGCTGCAAATCCCTATGTGTGAATGTCACGCAAACATAAGAGTCAAAGCATTTAAAGACTTGAATACACTAGACGCTGGCTTTGTAAATAGTAACGGGGGAAAAAAACTGGGCATCATCAAAAAAGTAGGATTACCAGACTTTAAAGTTTCAAACACAACAAAGTCATGTAGAGACACATGACAACTGCGAACGTTGTCTGTTCGAAAAATTCCAATCAACAAGAATGTTTTAATAGACCTTAAATTGGAAATAATAAATGCTGTGAGGAAATCTGATACATGAATGCGAGGACTCAGCTGATCAACATTCTCATTATCAAGAGGAGCTGAAGTAATTGGTTTCTCTATTAAGCCATGTGACCTTTTAGTCCTTTCATAAAACAAAGTGTGGATGTAATCCTTCAAAAGCTCTGAGCAAGTATTCACATTCAACTTTTACATGCTGGCTCAGAAAAGAAGAGTTTAACCTTTGTATCACGCCATCAGACTGTGCACCTTAAACGATCCCTTCATTCCAGGATGTCGGCTGTCGTTTTATAATAGTTCTAAAGGGTAAAATTAGCAACTGAATTCCAGAAGGACAACAGCAACATTATCCCCTTTAATAGGAGAGCACCAAATCTCACTAAGATAATTACATCATTATCTGTCTATCAATCACCATTTGGTGTTGGGAAAATTACATAAATCCCAAAGCTCAGGAAACACAAAGTACATCACCTTCCCTGAATTATTTACCAGCTTGAGCGTTTGAATAACAGCGAAGCTTAAACCATGATGAAAAAGCCAGTCTCACTTCATCATGTTTATGGTTTCTACAACTAAGAACTACAGAAAAGAAAGAGATGCAGAGTGAGGATTTTTTTAAAGCCTCACCTTCACAAAGAAAAAAAAATAAATTATGGATTGCAATGAGTTTTTCTATGTGTTTTAATGGGAATGGAGTGGAACTATGCAAGCCTTCTCTCATATGCTGAGAGTTCCAGCATTTATCCCAAGGTTAATAACTTTAAATGTTCAGACATTTAAAAAGAAGAAATACATGAAAGCGGAAAGGGCTCCATTGTAATAAGCATATTTACTGACCTTAGTGTTTTGTTCGACAAATAATGAAGTTGATATCACACGCTCAGAAAATAGGCTTTGTTTTTGTTCTGTGAACTTTAAGCCACACTAAAGCTAAAGATAGTATTAACCTTCAGGCATATTTGAAAATGTACTAAAAGTTAACTGAAAGTGAATAGATTTAAGAGAAGTAAAATGCTGTACATTGGTTATAAACTGACATAAGATCAAAATATACACAAAAAAAGTGTATAAGGCTAAATCAAAGTAAATCTTCAAAAGCACTACTAATTTATTAACACTGTTGTCATTAATTAATTGCTCCAAACCAATAAAATGAATATATTTTTGTTGAAATCTAAGAGCTTTCTGAATCTGTAGGATAAAGAAGCCTTCAAATTTAATCAAAAATGTCTTCATTCGTGTTCCTAAGATGAACGAAGGTCTTACAGGTTTGCAACGACAAGAGTTTGAGTAATTAATAACAGAATTTATTTTTTTTGTGTGAACTATCCTTTTAATATTGGTGCACCTGAATGGACTCTCATATGTATTTTTTACAGCACTTATTCCCTTCAGTTTGCTAAAATTTAAAGATTAATTTAATGGAAAGTGGAAAAAGCGTGCAACCTTGGACAGACAGAAAGAGAGAGAAAGAAAAAAAAAAGAGAAATAAGAGTGTAAAATCATCAGATTTATACATTTTCATTGCCAAAGATGCTTCATCACCATCATTCTAGGTCATCTCCTGTGAAGCTCAGACACCACTAACGTCATTCAGACAGGAACTGAGCACCAGGTTAAGGAAAGCAAGCTGTGAGAAGATATTACTGACATGAATTCGGATTGATCCCGAGACCTGTCAGGCAGAAGCGATACTCATACATGACACAACGCTGTGGGAAAGCGCACAAACTTTTTTTGGGTGTAAAAGGTCAAGCGCAGCTATTGACCAAAGAATCTCAAGCACTAAGCCTTTGCGAAGCCTTCAGCGGACTAGGGGAGTGTGACAGACCTGTGAATTGAGAGACACGATGAATGACACCCTCTGTCTTACCTTCATCTTTCCATCTCACCGCTGCCTTCCTGTGAGAATAAAGTGTGTCTTTTGCAGACGACGATGACTGTCAAGCACCTCCATTCGGAGAATCAGTCAGCTGCAGGGAAAAAGGAAATAAAGACAACAATGGATCACGAGAGAAAACTGGAAAAGTGCCTATCACTTCAGGAAGAACCTGCAGCTTCCCAATGGCTGCTCTCCTAGCGTGTGAAAGCGTTACTCCAGGTGCCGGTGTTGTGCAAAGGCATTTAAATAACAAATAGAGGAGTAATGGCCCTGGCTTGGCTCATTGACCAAATCTCAATATGTGCCGTGCACACAAAATCATATTTGTGTGCCTCCTCTTGTCAGAGTGTTTTCAACCTTATATCAAAGACTATTCCCAATTTGTTTCTGCAGATCGAGCAATCTGGCATGGCACTGATTGGAATGTTAATAAAAACGCCCCAGAGGGTGACGGTGTGTAATGAATGCTGAGCGGCGGCGAGCAGGACACCGTCGTGGTGTCTCGCACACATTGACACACGCTCGCAGACGTGCGGATGGCCTCGGGAGACTCCTTCGGGACGCAGTCCATCAAAACCACCTTACAGACTCCAGAAGGTGCATGCTTCAAATAAATAAGTAAACGGCCCGGATACATCATAAAACACACACACTGACAAGCAGCAAGAACGTAAGGCTCGCTCGGCTCCACACAAATAGCCCAATTAGCGATTGCATCAGGTCGCTACGGGAGAGGGATCATGAGGAGGGCGAGAGGCGGGCATTGATTAGGGGTCCCCGCAGGGCTGAGGCCTGGGAGCTAAAGTAAATAGAGCCCTGGCCTGATTCCACACAGCAGCCTCAAACTCTCAAGCACCCTTCGGAGATCAGAGCCTCCCACGGCGAAACTTAGATTGTGAGGAGAAAGTGAGCGGAAAACAGAGAGATAATGATCAGATTTTTTAAGGACCATCAATGAGATTCTCTATCTGCTTTTTGGTGGCCTTTTGGAGTGTGGATGTTCTTTGAGGATACTTAATGTGCTTAAGACGTAGTTAGACAGAAATAATTTACTTAAATTTGTCTCTTACATATTTTATGATAGACTTTAAAAAATAAAGATTACAAAAGGAGGTTTTCAGAGCATAATAACCATTTTAGGTAAAGAACCTTTAAGGTGAACAAGTCTTTAAAGAATCATTAGTGTAAAGAACAATCTGTAGAACCTGCTGTTAGGTAAAGAAAGACCAAGGAAAGAACATGTTGTTACAATTTATTTAGCTAGTCTACTTTAGACAGTCTACTTACTATAAGTAACTTTGTAACGTCAACTAATTCTCATTCATTTGCAATTACTTTAATACGTCTAGTATCTCTCAAGGTAGATGTTAGGGTAGGTTTAGGGTTAGTAGAATAGGTTGACAAACTTAACCAGTATGTTTCTATGTTGTGGACTCATTTAAAATAAAGTATTAGAAGTTATTAAGCAGACGGTCTACTAATACTCTAACAACTGCTATTTGACACGTAGTTGCAAAGTTTCTCACTGCAAGCAGAATGTCCAAAGTTGACTATTAAATAAAAGTGTTACTGAACCTGTTTCACCACCATCGGAGTGTAGAGGTCTTCAACACCATACTGTGTTTTGATGTAACCACCAGGCATCACACTTTGACTGAACGCAGGAATAAGGAGAATAAATTTGAAGGAGAGTGTTTAAGAGCGAGCTTGCAGACTGGTAGGTGGCCCTATATGCTATCTTCAGAGCCTTAAATTTAATGCTGGCGAACAAGAGGGTTGTGACATGGCTCCTCTTTGACTGATTAAAGACCAAACATTGCTGTTGCATTGTAGATCACCTGTGCAGGACTGGCTGGAGGTTAAGCTAGTGAAGCACTGCAGTGCTACATATTTATTCTCTACTCACCTGGATAATACCGTTTTAAAGGATGTGTGTCCAATCAAACTTTAATAGCAAATTAACTCTAAAAATGGGGTTTGGTTCGTGAGGGAATCTGCAGGGTGCTTAAAAAAAAACGAATAATTAAATCATAAAAACAAACAAAATGATGCAAAGTTAAGTAAAATAAAATAATAAATAAATCCAGACTATTTCACTTGCAGGGAGCAGAAACATGTGGAGGGTATTACAGGCTGCTGAAAGAAAGAAACCACCAAAACACATGACATTAAACACTCAAATTATACAGATACGCATATGTCATGATAGCAAACGTTGCATATTGATGGCTCTGTATTTCATTGTAATATTTGTATATTTGTTCAGTTTTAAGAACAACCTGTCTTGGATTGCAATGTGATGTTCAATAAAACATAAAGTTGAGAAACAGTGGGTTCACTGGTCTAGTTAGTGTACAGTCAGTGTGAAGCAATTCTGCCCTCTTGTGGCAATCAAAAATTCAGCCAACCGACTGGAACAAAACACAACAAAAATCCACAGTGAGAGAAGAAAACTCTGTACATGTGTGCAGTCTAAAACAAGGCTGGTGGGAGAGGGCAAGGTAGACAACGAAATTCTGCAATAACAATGCAATGTTTTCCCTCTGAAGTTAAAAAGCCTCTAGCTCTGGCAGCAAAAGATGTTTTCTTGAGGGTTTTGCATCGCTTTTCCCACAAGAGCTGGATCTGAACACTTGAATCGCTTGCATCTGATTTGCAAATGAACAAAAAGAAAGGCAGAAGCAGAGCCATATAATGATTTATTTCTAAAGAGAAGAAGGAAACATTGATTGAACGCTGGTGGCAAAGAAACCAATACCACAGTGGCCGGCCTACTCATGCTCTGAAATAGATTGTTGGAGTCTTTGACATTCTCTCTTGTCGTTTTAGCAAGTGGCTCATGAGTGGATCGTGATTCACAGAGCGCCAAGGCAAAACACCCCGAGAATGCAATGGAAGGATAATATCAGAGGCTTTATCTTGTTGCCATATCACTTGCCCGAGGAAACGTGTTATTATTATGCCACTCTCAGCGGATGGCCAGCGCACTACAGGTGGCGTTAATGTGGCACAACCCAAGAAATTGGAAGTGCACCCACTCTGCCAAGAACACGAAACTGGAACTGGAACAAAACGAACTCACGAAACCATAAACAGTGCTGCCTGTGGCACTTCATCTTGTGTGGCGGCTGATAAGAAGGCACATTTTTCCAAGAGATGAGCTAAGTTGAGAATATCCAGGGAAAGACAGTGACTAACAGCCCTGCTTTGCTTCCCACTCTATTGACTGTGAGTGAAGGTGGCCGACGTTGACCTACCGCCACTCCCAATCCTTATTAATCTCCAACAAGAAGCAGGAAGAATCCTGCGTGCAGCAGAAATGAGAAACTGCTACTCCACTGAACAGAAATACTTTACAGGGTGCAATCTATCATGTGGAGTAGTCATGACTCATATAAGCACATTGCAGCTGAAGATATACGGACCTTTTGCTCTTACATAAATATTCGTATTTTGATGCAAATGGAACATGTGGAGAGAAACTCTTTGTCCTCCAAAACATTTAGTTTAGATGAGTTACATTGTACAATATCCTACAATTGCTAAAGTCCCATTCAACCATTCACGTGCCACTGAAGATGTTAGCACTGCAGACTCTAGGTCATAAAAGCTATTATGGTCTGCGTTCAGAGTACACGGAAATTGGATTTTATACTATTCAGCTAAACAATCACTCCAAGGTGATCCCTTTTCAAGCTGCCATAATTCAGCTTGTATAATTCCCTTCGGCACAAGCACACACCTACTAGCCATAGTTTGTTATGCCATCCCTTAAACTGTAGAGGAAATACTGCCTTCAGGGACAGGGATGAAGCATGCAGCTCATCTCTTAAGCACATTTAACGGCTCGTTACCCCACCGCTCGTTTCAGGCAACACGACACTCCTTGGTCAGGTGCCATTCTCTAATGTGCTGGAAATGAGCCATGAGCCTCTACAGTCTTTAGACAGTAAGTATGGTGTGCTCAAGGGGCCATTTTGGTTCTGAAAGGAGCGCAGTAGTGCCTTAAACAGGAAAAAAGCCAAAAGTGAAACTCTTGCTTTTGCAATTAACAGTGCCCTCTCTAGTGCTGCTAAAATATGTAAGGATAACATAAAGTGAAACTAAATGAAACAGCTTGGGTCTGACCTACCGGTCCTAAATGTGTCCAAGAAATACCGTGCGTGCATTGCATTTCTGAGAATTCACTGCATTTTGACTTCTGCCGTGCAAGGTTATTTACCACTGGGGTGAAGAGAACTAAAAACTCAAAGAGCATTCCGGAAAAAGTAAAACTTTCAAGGTTCCCCTTTTTGTATACAAAAAGTGTACAGAAAGATTTGGGCCGAGGTCATTTCAGAAAAACTAATTCTGATGGAGATAAGCAACTTGTACTTTAAGAAACATTTAATGGTAACAATTTATAGTAACACAACAGACAAAAAAGTAACTGCAGTAAATATCTGAACTGTGGTAAATATCTACATAATACTTCTGGTATTTGTCATACTCGTGTGTAAAGGAGACAGAGGTATCTATACAGCAGAATCAAGGGGCTGATGGGCATCATGTGACCTCATCAAAAGAAAGAGCCGTTTGGAAAGCTCTGGACCAACTCTGCGGGTTGTAGACGTCACACCCTCTCCACGTCGAATAAGTATGTCTGCCAGCAGACTGACTTTTTCATGTTCCGATTGGCACCGTGCATATGCCTACAAAAGTACATTAAACCATTAGATCTCACACCAAAAAACACTGAATGTTATACGTATTTTTTTTTGTTAATCTGCCTTTCGGTTTGAAAATTGGTGAACCCAATTTGCATTTGCTGTTAGACGCTTCATATTTGAAAACAGCTTCAACCTGAGCAAGAAGCCGAGGAGAGGGGTAGGCACTAAGTATAGCACTGGCCATATCAGGGCTGACGCGGTTCAGCTGTTGTATTTGTCTCTTCCAAACTTGCAGAAGGCCGTTCCCTGAGCGGTCCACCTTCTGACCCCCTGCCCACTCACTCTCCAAACAAAACGTGAATCCCGTCTTCTCTCGCTCCCGCCTGGGAGAAATAAACATACACAAGTAAAAAATAAACCACTGTAGCTAAAGATGCAGCTGGTTGGAGAGTGATAAATATGGAAACTGGCTTCCTACTCACTTGAATGGTGCCTCGGCTACTGCTTTGGTTAACATGGTAATATAATCAGTGAAGTCTTTCCAGGTAGAGAGGAAACGAACCTGCACCCCAGTCTGCAGCTGAAGGTCTACCAAAGCCTGATGGACAGGTGAGAGAAAAAGACAAAAAAAGAAAGAAAGTTGAAGCAGAGCACCTCAAATATGACCATGAATTTATATAGACTGCCAATGAGGTGGTTCAGCTTACCTCCTCCACCTGCACTCGCGAGACCTCAGGAAGCTGATTGATATCATCTTTCTTTCTTCTCTTTTTCTGCCCTCCCTGAAGTCCCACATTCTTCTCCTCTCCCAGCACTGCCTCACGGTATTTCTTCTGACATTTTGAATTCTGGCTTCTGCAAAAGAACATTTAATGCAAAATTAAGCAATTATAAACTCTTCACTTCTGTCATTTAGAACATACCAATATGGTAATGTTCGTTTTATGAATACTGCTCAATTTGTCGATTAATGTATATAAAAATTGTTAAACATCTTAACAGAGTATTTTAAATATATATTACTGGTTCATTTTAATTTTCATACTTCACTCACAATGCAGTATTAAATAACTTGTAAAGCTTGTATTTTTGTCAAAGCATTTAGATGAAATTGTATTTGAAATAAATCAGTGTTTGACACTCTTAGCAAGTCACCTGAAGTACTTCTCTAGGTCGATTACAACCAGACTGAGGGTTCTGCCTGGGTTCCTGCTCATAAGTCCTTGAATCCAGGCGGTCAGAGATATGCCGCTTTCCATCAATACACCGTTGCATTGCCTCTACATTAAAAAAAAACACAGAGCCCAATCAGGAGTGATAACCCAAGACTGTCAAAACTCTGAAGAAAAGCATTTCTCAAAGACTGAGCGACAGCATATTTTAAAAAGCTTATGGATAATTTTTACATAATTGAGAGGTGATCCTGTAATTATATTCATTACCCCTAATTGCTCTGACTCTTCTTGGAAAGGTCAAAACTGCTAGTTTTTCTGTTGCCCTTTCAGCCACAAAACTATTTTAATTTAAATTTTAGTTGGCACATCATACAAAAAGGGCATATCAAACAATTATCCTATTAATGGTTAATTAGGTAATTATAATGGTCCAATAAGAAATTACACCATACCAGAACATAATGAGCCTACCTTGCAGTAGTTATTAATCATAGTTACAAAGTCATCCACAGGAACTTGTATTACACTATTTGAGTCTGAAATGGACATCATCTCACCAGTCTGCAAATAAAACATGCAAATGAATTATAAACATTTGTGTAAAAAAGATTCAATTAGAAGTGACTACAAGGCCCCCTTTTTGTTTAAGACTATATTCAAGGTATCTTCTATCCTACCAAATACAAACCTCTGGCACATCTGATGTAATAAAACAACTGAACACAAAAATATAATGACAGTACATCTTATTTGTTGTTGTTTAGAATCATATTAAGAGTATAGCATGTTGCTGGCTATTGGTGGCATATTTCTAACTAAAACAGAATATTGAAGGAATTCTTTTGCGCTTTTCCTCTCATCTCTTACTCACAGCAATCTAACTGTTATAAGGCCATGATTAAGTATGTTCTTAATATTCATCATCAAAAGAAATGCTATTCTAGAGCGGAAGCAAATGATCAGATTTTGATTAAAGATTACCAAGACAATTTTTTTTTCCTATGGATTAATTTGCATGGATTAACTGTTCACTTTAAGACTATTAATGTTCACTAACAAAATAAATATTGTAAATGCTGAATTTTAGACTTATTGGGGCCCCCAAAAGGTTTGTTTAAGGCCCCCCAGTGGGGCCCGGCCTGCTTGAGAACCACCGGTTCAGATGTTCAAAACTTCTACCCAGATATGACATCACACAGATATTCAAGCATCTTATTTATCTACAAACAGTAGATAAATCTTTATAGATCTTATAATGTTATATACATGTATTTGGAACTCAAAATGTCAAATATTCATCATCTGTATCAGTGACATTCAACAGGAATCCCTTGGTTGACATATCGCAGAAAACACTATTCTGGCTATTACCTCACCCAAACTAAATATAGCATAATTAGTTGAATATTCAATTGTTAATGCTTATTTCCTGTATAATGTAACATTTACTGGTAGAGATTCCCTTTGCCATCATGTTACCTCACTCTAAAAATTTAATTACAACACTGTTAAATGCAATCTTTAGCAAATTTCATCATAAATAACCACTTTATTTACTGTACGTTATATTATCCTGTGATGTCTAAATTACCTTTATAGACGGGTACTAGTATTTTTTTCATAGTGTGTAAATAAAATTTATAATAATAATTTTTTTTTATAATAATTATTTTTATAGGTAATATCACCTATAACAGGAAAATAAATAATTTATTGGATTAACTTAATAATTTTTTATCCCCTATTTGCATCTTAAAGCAAATGATAAGGAATATTTGTGTGTATTTGTGTGTGTAAAGTGCTGTCGTGCCTGAGGGCAGGGTGAGCGTCTAGCCCAGGTGACACTACGAGGAAGAGACTGCTTCTCTATGGCACAGTTACAGCCCATGGCATGCAGGGAAGTCAGGAGAGCGCCGCCACCTTCCAGCTGCAGTAGACCTATGGGGAACAGACAGCTAATCAATACTAATCCATTCAGCAAATGCTGCTTAATACCTCATGCCATTGCTTTTTAACAACTCTGGAAAAGTATCAAAGCACACAGAGCCCTGAAAGCAACTGTGACAGCAAAGATGAGCACTGCAGGCACACACTGCCACCTACCTGGGTCGACCGTCACCACCATGTGTTTGATGCACTCCTCTGGCCTTAGGGCTTTCACAGAATCAGCCAGAGCTTTCTTCTCCATCCTCAATCTCTCCTTCTCTTCCTGCTGATGCTCTCGCATTGCTCTTTTCCTCAGGGCTTCCTGTCTGGCAGACTCCACTTCTGCTGGGGTTTTCTTGCGTTTGGCCAGGTAAGTGCCATTCTCCGCTTCAGGTGAAGGTTCTTTTGTGAGGTATGGTGCATCGTTGTTTGAGCTGCACTGCCTTGTTATACTGCTACAGATCTTGTTACGTTCAACCGGCTGGGCCTCGGGGCTGATCCGATGTGCTGGAACATTTAAGAGGCGAGAACATCCATTGGAAACCACATTGGAATCCCGGGTCTCTTCTGCACTGATGGATGCTGTACCTAGACCAAGCTGTTTTTGTCTTAATCTTACAGCTAAGGGAATCATGGCCTCCTCCTCCTCTTCGCTGTCACTACTGACCATCAACACTTCCCTCCTAGCGGCTCCAGCGGAGGTGTGGACCTCCAAAGATGAAATTGGATGAGCATTAGGACCCATTTCTGAGTCTGAACTATCTAAAACTACCAAGTTTGGCTGTATGGATTTTGACTGTGAGAAATCAAACACAGGCAGCTCCTCCGAGTCACTGGAGTCACTGTCAAATCCAGGTTTGCCAATGCAGGTCATGCTGATCTGTCGTCCGAAGGGAAGTTCAAATTAAAACACAATTTATTATGCAGGGTTCAACAACACAGATTTAGCATAAAGTACTTTTCATTTTTATATAAAAATATATTCTTTTTGTATGCAACCCTGGAAAAAATCTACATGAATAATCTGAAATCTTATTAAATTAGCTTTCCACTGATGTATGGTTTGTAAGGATAGGACAATATTTTGATATATTTAGAACAGGAAATTTGACATGATATTTTAATTATTTTTTGGCACTCACAATTCATTAAGAAAACAGTTATCTTCAATACAACCCAATTTAACAAGAGTCACAAATTAATAAACTTACATATGCTGGTACACGATGGAACACAGCGAATTTTGTCCCGTATTTTTGTATTTGATGTAACGTTAAATGACTGTTGAGCTGATAGTGCTCTTGTTAACTGAGGAAGAGAAAGAACAGAATTTAACTGTTAATTTAACAGACCTGTGTTAATTTTGTATACAGCGCGAGAATTCAGCATTTTACCGTGAGTGGATGACCGTCAGCCACCTGCGAAGACCGTTTTGACCCAGGAAAAACCCTGCTATTACAACGTTTTTTTTTTTAACTACCACGAATCATTATTATAGTTTCAGCAAAAACGTGACAATTTAACGCTTGGTTAAAGGAAACAGTGCGATATTGAGTCAAAACCAATGACAGCACCGTCGCGTGTGGCTCCACACAACACAACTATTATTTACATTCACACACAAACACAGAGAAAGATAAAAAAGAGCAAAGGTTTCCAGCTCAAGATAGCACGCCAAATAAAACATCACAATACAAATGCTCATGTAACTCGGTATCTTCTCGAGCGTTCTGCTATAGTGTTAAATAGCTAATGTTTTGTTTTCTGCATTACTCACACCAGTCAGTTTCTGCAGTTCGCGGGTTCTGAAGCATCACGGGAACGCTCCAGTCGCGTCACGCTCACGTCATTCAAGATGGCGGCGCTCGCGTCCTTGATGCTGCAATCTAGAGCCTGTAAGTAGAATGACAATTTTGATGACTTTTCGGATTGTATCATAAACCGTGCAAGTCAGAAAAGATTAACAAGAAATAACGGAGCCCTGAGCCAGCGTTTTGTAATGACTATGAGATGGTAGTAGCGTCCTGAGACAGCGTTCCCTGACAGCACAGTGTGAGCATGTGTTAAATGTTGACAGCATTTAATCTGTGATAAGTGAACTGATTTGGTTTACATTTTGTAAAGGATCATGCAGGTCATCTACTTCGTTGCAGTATCGTGATTTCTGTGTTCCTGTGGTCTTTGCAGGTATTCTGTTCAGTCAATCACCCACAGTTGTACTGACGAGATTTGCTTCAAAAAAATCAGGAGGAAGCAGCAAAAACTTAGGAGGAAAGAGTGCTGGCCGCAGATATGGTTACAAGAAACAAGATGGTAATTTTTACTATTGACATGGATCCTATAGGAGAAACATTCAGAGATAGTGTGTGCTTTTATTGTCACTTGTCTTTTTGCCCTCTATTAATTTGCATTATGTCTGTCTTACTTTTAGGAAACTTTGTACATGCAGGCAACATCCTTGCCACACAACGCAAGGGTCTAATGCGCTGGCAGCCTGGAGCTCATGTAAGATGTTTGGAATCAAATATTTTCTTATGTAGCTGTATATAGCCTTAGCAGTGCCTGGCCAGGGCAAGTTATGTATTTTATGTTAGAATGTTACACTTCTACTAAGTTTTATTAAACAAATGTTTTTTTTATAAATATGTTCACTACAATATCTGTTATATTTGTACATTACAGTCATTTTATTCTTCAAAATTATTGTGAAGTAATTAAATATTTTCCTAAATATGTAAGCATATCTGTTTTCACAAGCATACAAAAGACCAAACAAAAGCTTTGACTGTGTGTATATAATATTATTTGTTGTTTATTTTTTAAGTTTGGGATTAGTAAGATTTTAATGTTGTTAAGACTGTATATATTCGATAAATACAGATTCAAAAACTGTAATTTTGTAAAAAATAATTACAATTAAAAACAACCGTTTTCTATTTTATATTCTTAAATATATAATTTGTTCCTGTGAGCTGAATTTACAGCATCATTACTTCAGTATTCGGTGTCATGAACATAAACCTTCAGATATATAATCTGTGTTGTAAACAGTTGTGCTGCTTAATATTTTTTGAGATCTATGATACTTTTTTTCTGGCTTTGATAAATAGGAAGTAGTAGAAGAGTGTTTAGTTACAATAAATGTTTTAGAATATACACTACTACTCAAAAGTTTGGTGTCAGTCTTTTTTTTTATGAGTACTTTTATTCGGCAAGGATGTGTTTAATAAATGCTTTTCTTTTAAACTTTTTATTAATCAAATACTGAACATAACAATTTGAATGTTGATAATAATCAGCATATTAGAATGATATCTAAAGGATCCTATAAAGTTGAATACTGGAAAAATGGCTGATGAAAATTAAATGCTACGTCAGAAATAAAAAACATTTACACACACACATATATATATGTGTGTGTGTATAAATTATTTTTTATTTATTTTTATTTATTTATATTTATTTTATTTATTTTTAGTTTAGTTTGTTTGTTTTTGGTTTGTTGTGAGGGGCAGGGTTGTGCGTCAATGTTACCGCATAATGCATTTTTTTCAAAATCCTAACACTTTATTTATAAATGGTTATTAAAAACTGTAAATGGACAACATTCCCCTTACTGGAAATATCTCATTGTCTGTCTCCACAGGTTGGTATTGGAACAAACAAAACACTTTATGCCCTAGAGGATGGTATTGTCAGATTCACCAAGGAGGTGTACATTCCCCTGCCACGAAGTGCTGACGCCAGAGACGTGGTCCCAAAACTTCCCAAGGGCACTGTTTTGTACAAGACCTTTATCAATGTCATTCCTATAAATCAGGGGAATACATTTAAACTAGTGGACATGGTATGAAAAAGACTTTCTTCAACTTCCTTGGACTGGTAACCCACCCTGGAATATTTTGATGGTCTCCTTTCAAATATGTCTAAAAAACTGAGCAGTAAAATATTTAATTTCTTTTTATTTGTACAGTCATGTTATATTCTAATAAACACGTTTACCTAACACAGTGTGACCTCAATTCTTAAATATACACTACATCCTTAATACACAAATAAATTTATATTGCAATCTAGAATTTTTTTTTTTTTTGTAATAAGTTCTCTAATAAATGCATAAATTGTGGAAAGCTGCAGGAAGCAATGTTAAATTATGTTGTATTCCATTTTTTGTTCATAATCTGACATATTTCTAAGGGAAGCAAGATATTGAGAAAGGACTTTATTTTATCCATCACAAATTTAATCATGAAAATGTGTTGTAATATATATATTAGTGCTGTCAAATGATTAATCTTGATTAATCACATCCAAAATAAAAGTCTTTATTTACATAATATATGTGTTCATGCTTTGTTTATTTATTATGTTTATATTAAAACACACACATACAGTATATACTTAGAAAGTATTTACATGTAAATGCATTTATATATTTATTTTCTTATATTTGATATTATATTTAAATATATTTAATATATAAACATAACATATTTTCATTAAATATATACATGCATCTGTTTGTATTTATATATACCTAATAAATATACACAGTACATACAAATATATAAAGAAAAACTTTTATCTTGATGTGATTAATCATGATTAATCCGTTGACAGCCCTTATATATATATATATATATATAGAGGAGATGATTGAAAGGGTAGACTTTAAAAATTAATAGGAAACAGAAGGAAAGCTTATTATATCTTGATTAAGCAAGGAACATAAAATTTGTATTTATTTATAATAATATGTGCTGTGATTAATTGTTTCACTAAGGCCATAATAAAAATAGAAGTCCACAACGCATTCAAGTTGATTTTTAAGACAAGGAGGATAGCTCAGTCTTTCAGCAATTCGATTTAAAGTTACAAGCACTTGCTGCTTTTAAGATCTACTTTCATGCAGCATTAAACAATGCAAACAGTGTCTTGTTCCTGAGGTGTTTTAATCTCTTCCATTGACTTCATCCATTCATGCTTCCTAAAATTCAGCTCAGCTTTAACCTTTAAGGATTTAGACTGCCTTTTTCCACTATAAAACAGACAAGGACTATCTTTGTAGCATTTCCCCTTGGGCTCAGGGTGTTGTTCATGTGTATTAGCAGGATTAGGGCAAGTGAAGCCTGAGAGTATCCTCAGGTTGGAGGAAGCCAAGGAAAAATAAGAAGGATTGTACCACTACTGGGTAGGAAACGGTGGCAAATGATTTGATGCACCACGTAGCTCCACTCTTTCACCTTTAATATGAGAGGATTAAACGTGGAGTGTGCCGGCACTTTTCAAGGACAAGCACTCGAGCAGGTGCCACTTCATAAGCTTCAAGTTCAAAATGCTTTTTACGATGCAGATGTAGAGAATGTTCAAGGAAACTTCATTGTTTGGGAACTCTTTTATGTACGTCGAAGAAAAAAGAGGTGATGAGATTCAATGCTAATGAAAAATGATGGGGAATTGATTTAGAAAGTAATCAGAGATTCTGAGCGATGCTCAGTGTAATAATCTATCTGGCAGATAATTGTTATTCAGCCCCGAACAACAGCCTGCCACACTATATTTCAGGAGACGCGAGATGCAAATGGTGTGTCGGAGCAAAAATTTTGTATAAACAGTATAATCACATACATCATGAATAATTTTCAAATTCAATTTAGAAATTGAAAAACACCAGTGAAATGTATCTAATGACACACTGATGCAGAATTTATAAAAAGGAAACAATGGTTCAGTTTTACTTGCATATAAACAGTTTGAAGGTGCTAATGTCAAATTTGCACAACAATAATCGCTCTTTTTATTGAAATGCTCGTCAGGACAAGGCCGTTTAATTTGATTCATCACCATGGAATTTATTTATAGCCATAGAGCCCTCAAAGAGGTATTTTTCCAAATGTATTAGATATTAAAAAAATAGAGTCAATGAGTTAGAATATTATAATTAATGGGATAGTTAACCCACTCCCCCTCCCAAAATCGACCTTCTCATGTCTTTCTACCAAAGGAAGATTTTTTTCTCCAAAAAGGCAATAAAGTAATGTTAATTGGGCCCTATAAAATTCTCTAAAGCATCTTCTTTTGTATTCCGAATAAAGAAAGTCATAGTTTAAAAAAAAAAAAATGAACTAAGAATTTTACAGTTTGCAATTCCCAATGTAAAATTTAGATATGCTAAGGTTTGGAGAAAGGTCACTGGAATCCAATCTGATTCTCATTGGCCTTTTTGCTGAAAACTATTAGATGCTGTTCCATTGTTCACTCCTGAAAGCTATGACCCAGTATTCAGCCAAGGAAGCCTTGTTACGTCTGTCTCCTTTGCTTTGAAAAGAATGACTGTCAACCCCTGCTCTATCTACTCTGTTGCTTAGCAGCGGCTGGTGCGTCTTCCGAGAAGTGCTCGCTCTTTTCCCTTTTTATGCATTTCCTCACTCACACATTTGAATTAGAGGGGAGAATGATGGTGTGGCCTGGAGGGGAAAAAAAGAGAAGAAGTTCAGCCGAAGTTGCACAAAATATGTTCTGTTCCAAAAGCAAACAGTATCACTGATGCCAAAAATGCTCATGAACTCATTTCCATCTTTAATATATTTTTTTAACACAACAAAGGAGGTGGTGACGCGTTTAACCTGGATGAACAGTTTTAACTGCCTATTCATCAGATGGGATTTTACAGCATGTTAATGAGGGCTCCGTCCACTCTCTGTCTTCCAGGGCTGTTGCTGTGAGACAAACCAAGAGTCGTGTGAATGTTAAAGGGGGGGTGAAACTATGTGTTGATGTGCACAATGCTAATAAGTCACCATGCAATAAAAGGACAAGTAAGAGAGAAAGGCCAGAGAGAGAGTGAGACAGGGTGAAGAGAACTAAAAGGCAGAAGGAAGAGTTAAATGGACGGATGCAGTCTGAGCATCAAATGGACCCTTTTTTAATCTCTCTCATGTTTGATTCATTGTTACTAACATTTATTATGCTCTACCTGGGGATCAGATAAAATGGCAAATATTGTGCACCTGCTTCTCATTTGGATTCTCTGTGTTTTTACAAGCTGCTTCAGTGGTGAGATGTTTTATCTGCCTTGCTCAGTAATGGATATTTTTCTTGCTAATTATTTGCAATCACTGAGCGTTGCATTACGTGACTTGTGTTCGCTATTCGTGGATGCTTTTTAATGTTTCATGCTTTCCGACAGAATATTATTGCCCAAAGGGGGCAACAATTGACCGTGATAGTTTGCGCTGCTACTGGATGCCCACATTTAAGTCAACATGGCTAGAAGCAAAAGGCATCTGTCAGACAGAGGAGAGAGGAGACCTTGCTATGGTGGACAGTGTCACTACACAGACCTTCATACAAAATTCATTTAAACTGTAAGAGATCACAAGATTTTATATGGTTTTGCAGACATGACTACCTTTTATCCCTAAAAAAAAAAAAAAAATAACAGTGCAACTTCTGGCTGTTGCTGTTTGTTCTTATTTTGTGTGTTCTGTTTCAGAGAAGCTTCGGTTGGGGTCTGGATGAGAAATGGAATGGCGCAGGGTCTGTTCGATGATTTAGATACTGAGGAAAGTGAAGTGAAGGAGTGTAATTCACTGGCTTTGGCCTCTGGGCAGTGGATGAATGAACAATGTGATGAAGGACATTTCATTGTCTGTGAGAAAAAGATATCAGGTAAGCCTATAAAACAATAAATAATTACATTATCCGAATGATCTTTATCAAACCTCAACTTCAATCAAAAGTTTTTGCATAATAAAACACCAGTAACAATTTCTTCAGGAAAAAACACAATTTGAAGTCTAACTCTTAAGAATCACTGAATTCAGCATTATCTAATATATAATGTTTGTTATACAATATTATATATTTCTCAAAGTAAAATACTTTAGCATTATTGCTCTAGTTTGCTTTTCCACATGATTTTAGCTGCTGGGGGTAAAAAACACATCATACATTTGTTTACAACTTTTATTTTTACTGCTGTCATTCAGTAAATAAAAGCTATTTTTCGAATCCTTTATCAAAACTGACAGCAGCATCATTCACTTTTTTTCTTTAAAGTGTCTTTGCCATCGCTGGAGAGCTATGTGGCAGGTGTTCCACTAATGTCAGGCATATACACAGTGTCCCAGATACAACTGCTACCCTCTCCACCAGACCCAGGACCACAAATGGTTGAGGTATTGTTTATCACAGAACCTGCAGGTTAAGGGAATAATATAGAGGTTATTTAGGTTATTAAAATTTTCCTCCAGTTTCACAGACAAGGCTTAAGCCTAGTCCTAGACTAAAATCGAAAGCTGAGCTGAAAGAAACTTGCACTGACTGATCCTAAAACATGTCAGTGCCTTTGTATTGTTTCAATGTACACCCATAATGTTTTTTTTCTAGGTTATATTTATAAAAATTACTTAAATGTCCTAATTGAACTATGGCGTAATTGGCTTTTAGGCTAAGCCCTGTCTATGAAAACCGGCCTTAGCATTTTAAAGATACTACTCTTAAAAAGTTAAAGGTCGGTACAATTTTAACATAAATCTGTTATGATAACCAAGGGTGCATTTATTTAATCAAAAATATTGTAAAAGATGTATTTTGTGAAATATAAAGTATATAAACATTATAAACAAAACTTAAGGAACATAAATAAATAAAACAAACCTATGACACACACACACACTGGTTTCATTTGTTGGGATATGACATAGACATAAATAGTTAGTTAAAATTGTTATATTGTACAAAGTGCATTTTAGATCCCCTTACCCTAACAACCCTACACCTAAACCTACGCCTCACACAATACTTGCTATTTTAGATTTTCAAAACAATTTAATATGATTAATAAGCCTGTTTCCTCATGGCGACCAAAATATGTCCCCACAAGGGCAAACTTTACTAACTTACTATACTTGTGCATATACATTTAGGGAATACAACACACACACAAACAATATTTCTGTGAATTGTGGGGATTTTCCATAGACTTCTATTACTTTTATACTGATCAAACAATATTTCCTGTCCCCTAAACCTACCCCTTACAGAAAACCTGTTTGCACTGTTACACTTTCAGATAAAACATAATTTATTATTTGTAATCCTTTTCCCTCCTTGTCCACATATCAAACATCATATCATACATATCACATATACCAGCATAAACACAATGTATCATAAACAGGTTCACACACACACAGATGTTAATTTTATCATTTCCCTTAATACATAACTATTTTTAATTGTGTGTGTGTCTGCACAGGTTATGTTGTTCCCAGGTTTTTGGTTCAGTCATGAGGGTCGAGTCCTATCTTTGGATTTGGTGACACAGCCAAGTGATAAGCTGACCTTTGCTAGAGTGCAAATCTTACGGCCATACTGCAGCCCAAGTCATCACCTAGTACCACCTGGTAAGTAAATTAAGCACTAATTAGAAACACATTGTAAACAGGATGTTAAATTATCAGTTCAAGAAGTGCAACTTAAAAACATGTTTTTCTCTCAGGTTGTAGTTCTCTCCTGAACCCTTTCAGCTGCTGTTCCCTGATACCCCTGTGTAACACCACTGGTGGCTGTGCCAGTG
Source organism: Enteromius thamalakanensis (assembly GCA_032357475.1). Classification (NCBI taxonomy): domain Eukaryota; kingdom Metazoa; phylum Chordata; class Actinopteri; order Cypriniformes; family Cyprinidae; genus Enteromius; species Enteromius thamalakanensis. The sequence goes on from JAUCMT010000021.1 coordinate 6,284,310, forward strand.
GACAGTACTGGTGTCACCTGCTGGAGATCTGTCTGCCCGTCACCAGTCCATGCAGCCCTTACCACTCTTTGAACGGGGGACATGTATTCCCTCTGCCTCCCCGCTACCCTGCGACACCACCGTTCTTCCACTTGATGGCAGACATGTCACTGACACTGACCCCAAGCACTGAACACACACACATCAGTGTAGGCGGCAATGCTTAACTTGTTGACTCTGTTCCAAAACCTAACAAGCAAAAAATGTATTTTTAATTAATTAACAACTATTTTATAATAACTATTTCACAGTTTAACCAGGTTGTTTTGGGTCATCATTGACTATTTTTCCCCTATTGTGGAAGTCAATGGTGACCCAAAGCAGCCAGGTTACAAACTTTCTTCAAAATATCTTCTTTTGTGTTCGGCAGAACAAAGAAATTCATACAGGTTTGGAAGTACTCAATTGTGAGTAAATGACGACAGAAAAAAATTTTTTGGGTGAACTATTCCTTTAAGATATTAGGATATCTTGAATTCTTGAATTTGAATTTAAAATGTATTAAATTATGCTAAAATTGTAATGCAAATTCTTTTTATAGGTAGCTCACTAGGTTTATGGAACGGAGCATGTTACTCAGCTATTATTTTAGAAGAAAGATAATAGAAAGTTTCACAATGAACTAAAATAAAACACACTTGTTTTGTGTTTGTGCAGGTGTTAGTACAAGACAAACATATCACCGTCTATCCTGATGACATTCTGGCATTACAGCACACTAGAAGAGCAGGCGATTTTCTACATTGTGTTGCCAACACTAACTCGTCCTGGCGCCAAAGTTTTCTCTCCCTGCAAGGGCCTGAGTGGGGAGGCTGGTTGGAGGGGGGTCTGTCTGCCCAACCGGGACAGGGCCAATGGTTAGATGAGCTGGTCTGTGACCTCCGGGTGATTTACGAGGACACAATGCCACATTTTGGAGTTTCACCAATGCCCAGAATCTCACAGAGTACCAGTCCGACCAAAGCAGAAAGTCCTGTCACAGGGTTGCAAGTTTTGTATCCAAAACTTGACAAGGACAACCAAATGCATATTGCTGTCAATGTCTCAACCCTCATTGTCATCAAGATCTCTTCAGGAGAAAACACAAGAAGTTCCTGGTCAGACCCTGTGTCTGAGAACGGAGTACCTTTTGTATCCTATTGCCCTGCTGAGATGCCTGAGATTGAGGGAGGATGCTCTACAGCTTCTCTTGACATGCGGTTCTCTCATGTGTACATGAAGCTTTCTAGTCAAGAGGAACATTTACTAAAAATCGTGGCTTCAAACAGCTTGAATTCCCAGACTCTGAGTGTGAGAGTTGTGTCTCATATTCCGGTAACTGGGCTGAGAATCCAGCCTCAGGGCTTCAGAAGAGTTCTAGTAGGCATACCACAGGTAGTGTATCAATTTCTTATGTGTGTCATTTGGAAAGAAAATAATACCTCAGTAGTTCACCAGTAACCTTTGTTAATTTGATGTCCTACAATGGTATTTGAAGAAAAGGTTTTAGAACATCGTAACTAGACATTAAATAGGGCGCTTACTCTGTTGTTGTTGTTTTTTCTACAGTTATTTACAGCTTCAGTAGTCACAGGCTCATCAGTGAGGTATACTTGGGTTATTGATGACCTGGTCCAGTTTCCACACACAGGAGATTCCTACAGCGTGGTTTTTAAGAAACGAGCAGAATACAAGCTAAAGGTAAACATGTTAATATAACAGAAATATTTTCTGCATAAGTACAAGTTGTGAAACCGAGCCTAAAGCAATGATACAGTGATCCAGGTCTTCAGAGATCAGTGGTTCTTATCTTTTTGAGATTATTTTTAAAAGTGCCTAACTATTAACATTACTTTGAGTATTTGGTTCCTAAATGTTGAATTACATCAGGGTTCATGCTCTCTGCAGCCAATAACTCATCACACAAAATTATTTTTGGTGGTTGCACAATCCGTTTATCTTTGCTTATCTTTATTCCAAGTAAATGGTAACTTGGTTGGATGCACAACCTTAGATGTCATCAACAATAGATATGTAAGGCATTTTGTCATCTACCTATTTATTTTGTTAAATTACTTATGCATGATGCAATGATTATTTTATGCAGTTTATTATTTGCATTTAGCACTGTTGTTTTCCTGCCACCAATGACCCTGTGACCCATTTTGTAGTCACGACACTCTGATTGAGAACCATTGCTTTAGATGTTGTTATGACTGATTCCATGTTTGTAATTTCTTCAAATCTTCACTGCTTTCTCTGCTCTAGGTAATGGCAAATAACCCTGTGAGTTCTCAGTTAATTGAGGTGAAGCTCACAGCTGATGTAATGACCCCATTAGCTGACCTAGCAGTAATTTCCATGCCAGAGGCCATTGCTGTAAACGCCTCAACTCGCTACACAATTCGAGTAAAAGCTGACATCTCTATAGGCGTTACAATCAGGTTAATGTTTCTGAATTATAATTGAGTTAAATCGATGAAATTAAGGTTGACCTCTTCTGAATGTTTTATGCTCAATTTTGCTATATTATGAAATGATTTATTTCTCCAGATGGGATTTTGGTGATAATACAGCATCTGCCAGTCACCCAGTTTCTGCTCCTTTAGAGATGGAAAACAGCTATCTTCACCAAAGTGACAAATATGTCTATCTGCAAGATTCCATTCAGCACACATATTATTTTCCAGGTACTATAAATAATTACAATTATTAATGCATTTAAAAATATACATTTAAGTCCCCATTTTATTTCATTAATAATACTTAACTCTCATTCATTTTTTTCTTCATTTTAAATTATTGATTTTTTTTAGGTGACTACACACTGAAAATTGAGGCTTACAATCAATTTGATCAAACCGAAACATTTGTAACTGTTAAAATAAGGACTCCAATTTCAAGTTTGTTGGTGTCATCATTTCCTATCATATGTCAAGTCAACCACACCATCCTCTTTGAGGTCTCACTATGGCCCTCTTCATATGGAGTGCTTTATTCGTGGAATTTTGGAGATGACTCTGACCAAGTGAAGGAATATCACAGTGAAGTCAGCCATGTTTTTAAAAGACCCGGCACATACAATGTCACCATATGTGCCAACAACTCCCTGTCAGTCTTGACTAACTCTACAGCAGTGGAGGTAGTTGAGGCTATTTCAGGTCTTCAGCTATATTACAACAGCTCAGTTGAACTGAACTGCACCTTTGAAATCAGTGGCAGAGCATCTTTAGGCACAGGTCTAAAATGGACCTTTGACTTTGGAGATGGTTCAGTACTCAAAGATCACACCAAGAGCTCAGCCTCTCACATTTATAAGTCTCTCGGAACTTACACTGTTCAGGTTACTGCTTATAATTCTGTAAGTAAAGAACACCAGTTTGTGAGTGTAGAAGTTTATCGTTTACTAATAAGTAAAATTATGCCAACAGACTGCATTGTGAGTAAAACAGTGACCAAATTTGAGGTCTTGGTCAAAGGATATATTCCATTTTTGACTTTCTCCTGGGATTTTGGAGATGGCACACCTTTTTCTGTCATTAAAGGAGCTACAAGTATCACTCATACATTTCTAACTTCAGGAATTTACACAGTTGGTGTAAATGTTCATAGCCTGGTGGCTTCAGCAAATTATGAAACCAGCATATGTGTTGAGACTCAAATAACAGATGTTACTCTACATTCAGCCAAGAATGCTGTAGCTGTGAATGAAGAAATATGCTTTGAAGTTTCTGTGCTTCCCAAAGTAACAGATTATCTGGTTTGGTGGTATAACAATGTTTCTAGTGATTCAGTCCCAGTCAAAGGCCTGTCACACCATTGCTTTGTTTTTCAAGAGGAAGGTTTGCATGAAATTTCAGTGCAGGTCCACAACAAAGTCAGCAGTGGAACAGCAAAAGCAACCTTTTTAGTTCAAAGGCCTGTTTCTAATGTATCCATAAAATATGAGGGTAACCATGTTGCAATGACTGTAAATCAATCCTATTACTTTTGGGCTGAGCTTCCTGGTAAAACAGCATCTTTTCAGTGGGATTTTGGCGATGGTTTTAAAAAGGAGGGTCAGAATCAATCACACATTTTCTGTTTTCCTGGGCGGTTTCGTGTAACAGTCACTGCATCTAATGCGATAAGTTCAGATTCTGTGACTATAGAAACTGAGGTGCAGGCACCACTGTCATTTTTAATGGTTAATACCAGACAGCCATTTGTGGAAGCTGGAAAAGAGATCCAGATTTCAGCTCAGACTGATGTTAATGAAAATGTTGTGTTTTACTGGACTGTGAATGCATCATCACCTCCAAAGCCTGGAACTTCTACATTTATGCATGTGTTTTCTAAAGCAGGGGTGTTTCAGATTAAAGTCACAGCACAAAATCTTGTCAGCCGAGTAGAATCCTTAACACACATTGAAGTCGTAGAGAGAATACATGGGGTTCAAATTCAATCCCAAGAGATACAGTCTACAAGGTATTTTCTGACAAATCAGACAGCGCTTTTGATGGCATCAGTGACATGTGGTTCTAACTTGACATATATTTGGACTGAAAACCAAAGAATGGCAAGCACTAGCAAACAATTTCCACTTTTTACAAACAGCCCTGGTGATATACACATCAAGCTGGTAGTATCCAATGTTCTTGGATCAGTAGATACTGTGCTTTCACTAAGAGCAGTGGAGCTTGTATCTGGTCTGAGTATTTCATCACCTATAAATACTGTAGCTAAAGGAAAGCCAGTGAAGATATCTGTAAATGTGTCATCTGGAACAGACCTTCTGTACTCATGGTTCTTGGATTCTGAGAGCAGTCCTTTAATATCAGATGTGCCTTTTGTTCTACATGTTTTTAAAGTTATCGGTGTGGCCAAGATCAGGGTATCAGTCTCAAATGTATTTGGGTCTGAGGATGCAACCAAACTACTAATAGTTCAGGAGAACATCTCTAAAGTAGACTTTCAGATAAATGGACAATTCAGACCATTTTTTGTAAAATCAAATAGCCTCCTGTTACTCCATGGGTCTGCAGGAACAGAAACTGTCCTGCATTGGCAATGGGTTTTGAAATTCAACAACACTGCTATTGTTCTTGAAGACAACCAAAATGTTAACTATTCTTTTGCGGATGTTGCAGACCACTATATTTCACTTAATGCTTCGAATGACATTAGCTGGCAAATCGTTTCATGTACCATCACAGTTCAGGACGCCATCCAGGGACTTTTACTTACGGCTAGCAGCGATGTTGTATGTGAGGAGGATCTGGTCATTTTCACAACATCTGTCTCCCAAGGAAGCGAAGTTTCCTTTTGTTTGGAGTTTGTTAATGAGAGTTATTCCGTGGACATTTGGCAGAATTTTACCACCTCTTTTCTTTCAGTCGGAAACCACCTTGTGAGAGCAAAAGCAACAAATCATGTCAGCTACCAAAGTGCAACAGCAATGGTCAGAGTTGTGGAAAGAGTTAAAGGTCTGCATTTGATCGAATGTTGCTCTGCTGTCCTGGAGGCATCCAAAAACATCAGTTTTCAAGCATCAAGTGGCTCACAAGCCAATTACCACTGGACATTTCTATTAAATGGAGTCCATTCCTCTCGGGAAATTGGGCAAACTGTTCACTTCACACCTTTAACTAATGGATCCCTGTCTGTTATAGTGAAAGCTGATAATGGCTTCTGTTCACAAACCCTGACCAGTACAGCAACAATACAGAAGCATGTGAGGAAAGTGATGCTATTTACCGTCCATGATGGAGCTTTCATTGATTATCCGATCACATTTGTAGCTATCACAGATGGAGGTAGCAGCCTTACATTTCTATGGGATTTTGGTGATGGCAGCAAAGGAGTCTTGGATACACAATCCAATAGACAAGTCCACAAATATAATGTTACTGGTGAGTTTGTTGTAAAATTAACAGCTTTCAATGACATAAGTGAGGTCTCTACTCAAATGACAGTCGAAGTACAAAAGCTGGAGTGCACCAAGCCACATATATATGTTGTAAAAGAACAATATAAAATATTAAAATCCAGACCAAGTTACTTTGAAGCAAGAGTGGACTTTTACGATTGCCTCGCACACAAAGCATATTATTTCTGGGAGATCTTCAGGGGCCAGGATTGCTCAGGAATGGACAAGGTGTCCTTAAATGATTCAGTGGATGTCACAACGCCGCTTCTTTCTCTGCCAAAGCACGCTCTAAAAGTGGGAAACTACTGTCTGACATTTACTGCCGGACTTCCAGGAACACCACTTGAGCAGAACAGGACAATTCAGCTTACTGTGGTCCACAGTGAGTTGGTACCTGTGATTAAAGGTGGTTCTCACAGGTTCTGGTCAAGTCAGTATGATCTCATTTTGGATGCAACAGAGTCTTTTGATCCAGATTCAGAGGAGAATGACAGTGAAATGTTTCAGTTTCAGTGGGGTTACACCATAGAGGTAGAGTACTTCACAAATACAATAAATACTTGATTCACTTTAACATAAACATTTAACTTATAGCGTATTCTGTGCTTCCAGAACACAACAGCATTGTCTTCAGCTGTTTCCACCCTTCATCAACTTATTTCAGGAAATGGAAGTATACTGCTTCTTCCCAGACATGCACTGCTGCCAGACAGAACATATCACTTTACTCTTAGCCTTTACAAAAGTGGACGACAACCTGTGTCTATATCACAGTCTGTGAGTGTTGATTTATTTTACTTCACCTTGCTCTCCTCTTATTCCTCTGTTCCTCTTATGTCTTTAACTCTGTTTTTGTTCTTGCAGGTTACAGTGTACAATACCACATTGCTACCTGTGACTGTAAAGTGTGTCTCATGTCATTCCCTGTCGTCATTCCATGTAAGTCAAGGCCGTTACATTACATTGGCTGGTCATTGTTCTTCATATCAAGACACTGTACAGGTATTCAATTAATACTGTCCCTTAAAATAACTTCATATGCCTTCATAAGTCTCTCTGTTATACTCACACACCTCAATAATGTTTTATAACAGCACAGGTGGACTGCAGAGAATCAGAGAGGTGAAGCTCTAACACTGAATGAGGTCACTACCTCAACAGGAAGTCTCTGGAGAGAAATAGTCATTAAACCAGGGGTGCTAATGGATGGCCAAGAATACACCTTTAATCTCAACGTGTCTGAACCAGCCTCTGGGCTTTGGGGGTCGGCAAGCATCACCTTAGTCCCCAACCATCTTCCCTACGGGGGTATTTGCACTCTGTCACCCGACGACTCACTCCATTTCCTGGAAACGATGGTCTCTTACAGTTGCTCAGGTAGTGTCATTTCTCTTCTCCTCTTATTTCTCACCCAAGTAATGGCTTTGCAGACTGACGCATTCTTTGCTATTTTTTCTGAACAGCAGGATGGATGGATGATGACGGTGACTCAGCTCAGCTGATATTTTCACTGCAGGTGGCACAGTGTGAAGATTTTGGACAATTATGTCCCTTGATTACCCTTTACAGAGGCACTCAGAGCACGTTCAGCTCCCTGGTGCCCCTGGGTAGTGTAAGCACAGTGGAAAACTCAACTGTTATTCACGTGTTGGTGCTGGTTGAGGACAGTATGGGGGCATCAGTCATTGCAGCAAGAAAGTTAGTCATTCAGCTGCTTGCCAATTATATAATCAGATAAAATTTAACTGCACATCACAGCTTTCAAATTACAATTGATGTATTCTACAGGAACCTGACAGTGCACAACTGTGACCAGTGCACAACTGAGTGGTTGAGGAATAAAAGCCAATACGAGTTATGGGCCTTGCGCCAACAAGGCAACCCTCCAGACATCATTCAATATTCAATTGCCCTGAGCAGCCATCTTAACCAGGTAACCGAGATAGCCCTGACAAATTAGGATATTTAGTAGGAGGTGTAATCAGTATCTTTCTAAGTAAAAAAAAATACTATACTGGATGGATAAAATGGACTAAAATAAATCATACTTACATTATATGTTCATAGCTCATTGGTAACATCAATGAGAATGCTTTTTAGATTCCAATTCAGTTGTGGTTTTTATTTGTGGTAGGAAACCAGATGTCAAAATTGTAGATTAATCACATTTAAAATGAAAGTTTATTTTTACATAATATATGTGTGTATACTGTGTATATTAATGAATAAACATATACATATACATGTATATATTAGAACAAATATGTTATATTTACACACACAAATATAAGTATACATATATATATAAATTATATACAAATATAAATATATATATGCATTTAAATATATATATATGTGTGTGTTATTAATATAAACATTATTCACAACGTTATTCTGAACGCTGGGCAAAGCGTTCAGAAAACGTTCGCACAACGTTTGTGTGGGCACGTGGTTCATTGTTGATAAGCGTTGCAATTTCTTTTGGGCCAGGGCCTGCACCCCAAGGGCCCCTGGGCACCGTAATCCATCCCTGCTTGTATGTAAACCTTAACTGTTATTTAGATTGCGATTAATTGACAATAATTGTTTTGCAGCCCTAAGAATTAGCATTTTAGTAGGATAAGAAAAAATCTAATTTAAATAAACTTATATAGTAATAGTAAGAATAAAATGAGAATAAAAAATTCAAACAGTCTAACATATGCATCTGTTTGAATAATGCACACATGCAGGAGCACTTTATTTTCCCAGAATGCTATTATCTGTTAAACTACTCTGAAATGTAATTTAGTACACTGCGCGTCCTACAGTTCCAGTTCAACTTCCTGTGGGGTGTAGCTAATTTAATTTACATTTCAACTCATGAACTAAAACAGGGCCAAGTTCTTAAAGAGATTCACTCAAAAATAAAAAAATGTCATTTACTCACCCTCATTTCATCCAAAACTGAACTACTTTTTTCTGTAAAACACAAAAAAGAAGATATTTTGAAAAATATGTAGTTCTGTTCCCAACATTCAGAAATGTATTTATTTGCTGTTCCAAAGAAGAAAGAAAGACGTAAAGGTTTGGAATACGTACGGATAAACAATTTTTAATAAATTTTGAATTTAAAGGGACAGCTCATCAGCAATTGACAATATTTGCTTTTTGTGTAGTTGCATTTACACCACAAAGTTTCTGTGATTCTGTGACACCCATTCGTTTTTCCATCACTTCCACAGCTAGCATCCATAAATGCCCAAGAGATGGAGGACAAGATTCAAACACGTGGAAATGTCATTCAGGCTCTGGTGTCCCTGCCGGTCTCCTCCTTCCAGGATGCAGCTCTGATCAGCTCAGCTTTGGCCCTGTCTACAGTAAGGCTTTCTTCTATTAAAGCTAATGGACAGTATAGCATTAATCATAGCTTGACACAAAGCTTGTCAGCATTTTAGAGATCCAGCACAGAAGCAGAGACCTGTCACAGAATACAGATTGCCTGCTGTGCATAATGAGGAGTGCTACCCAGGAACAAATTATTGTCACATGTGATGTTACAAATGCAAATGGTGTACTGTAAAATGTACTTTCCTGTCTGCAGGTGGTTCCCTCTGAAGTGCAGTGCAACGGCTGCCATGCAAAGGTGCTGAAGGTCACAGAGAAGATGATCAAAGTGATAAGAGAACAAACAGGACAGGGTGACATCAACCCCACAGACACCGGCAGGAACATTCTGGCTGTTTTAAGTAACTACGTTCAGCAGAATTTATATTCAGCGTGATAATAGAGGTTTGCTCTGAAGTTGCAAATGAACCGTGGCTTAACCATCCTTCCGTTTTCACTGCAGGCAGCACACTGACTGCTGATCAGAGGCAGAGGAACAATTCAGGCCTCAAGCGTGTGGATACATCAGAGACAGCTGTATCAGCACTAGGCCAGATTTTCGAGCTCATGCGTTCACTAATGCTGTCGCGGATGAGTGTGGGAGAAGTTCTTTCCCTCGCTGTTCCAAAGATCACTGCGGTGGGCGTACGAGGTGACCCAACTAAAGACCTCCTCTGCACAGATCCCCTTAGCCACTGCCAGTTTCATGTCCCATCAGCACTGAGGTCCCAACTAAAGGAGGAAAAACAAGAGGTCCTGCAAATCCTTCTGCAAATGGAGGGTGAAGAAAATCCATTCATTCCAGCTGCAGAGCCTCCCATTTCGACCGCGCTCACAGCCATAGAGTTTGCTACACCACAGGGAGAGCACATTACGATCGCCAACCTGACACTAGACACTGCGATACAATTTACTTTACACAAAAAAGTAAAAGATCTGAAGGATGAGAGGCTACTATGGAAAAATTTTACTCTGCCACCTGAGAGAAGTGTAAATTTCACAGTCAAAGCAATGAACACAGATCCTCAGACTGGCCTCTATGTTGCCTTAAACTTCAGTGTTATTCCAGGTAATGTGCCCCAGCAAGTTTATCTTATTAGATTTCAATATAATATAATATAGAAACTAGTGCTTTCAAACAATTATTTAAACAATTATTTTTTATTAAAACCTAAATAAAGGTTTTTGCTTTCCTAATATATGTGTATACTGTTATACATATTTATTGTTTACATAAATACAGACACATGCATGTATATATTAAAAATAAAACTATGTTTATACAATAAATATAGTTAGATAAATTATATCAATATAAATATGTTCATGCAAATAGATGTAAATATTTGCTAAATATATACCATATGTGTGTGTACAGTATTTATATATACATAATAAATCACAGCACATAACATAACATAACATAACATAACATAACATAACATAACATAACATAACATAACATAACATAACATAACATAAC
>JAUCMT010000021.1:6295318-6345306 GCA_032357475.1 Enteromius thamalakanensis
TAACATAACATAACATAACATAACATAACATAACATAACATAACATAACATAACATAACATAACATAACATAACATTGTGTTTTGTCACGTAGGAGCTGATGAGGAAGCCTATGGACTAGTATGGATCTCTGTCATTGACAAACCAGTTCATCCACTGTCAGAACACACTCATTCTGAAGAGCTCGCCCTCGCTCTCTCAGCTCAGACTCCATCACTGGAGCACACAATCTTCCTTACACCACTGTAGGTTCTTTCTGTTCCTTTCAGAATTCATTTTATTGAAAATAGTGATTGTCAGTATTGTGTTAGTCTAAACAGTTTTTCACTGTGTGTGTAAACTTTGCAGCTTGAATGGCTCTGCTAAAGACCTGTTTGTGAAGCTGAACAGTAGCGTCAGAGGTGTGGACGTGTCCGTCTCAGTGTGTGTGTTCAGCGTGCTGTGCCAGTTCTTCAGTATTGATGAGAGGCGCTGGAGCAGTGACGGCTTGAGTCCTCTGAGTGGCAGCAGCCCACACACTGCCCACTGCCTCACACACCACCTCACCATGTTTGGAGCCAGCCTCTTCATCCATCCTGATGCACTTCTACTGCTGCCACCTGTATGCCATTTTGTTCCAAGACATAACATAATTTCACCATTAAAGGGATAGTTCACCAAAAAAATTTTATTCTGTCAACTTTTTGTAAAGTATTGTAGCTTCATAACATTATGATTGAACCACTGATGGTTACATGGACTATTTTATCAATGTCTTTACTGCACTTCTGGACATTGAATCTGTCAGTTGCATTGTTGTCTAAGCAAGTTCAGAAAGCTCTCGAATTTCATCAAAATATCCTAATTTGTGTCCTGAAGATGATCAAAGGTCTTAGAGGTTTGGTCTGACATAACAGTCAGTAATTAATGACAGAATCTTTGGGTGAACTATGCCTTTAAAAGTGAAAAAAAAAAACATTAAGAGAAATTGTACTAACCTTTTAACCGTAGCGTATACTACATCATATAAATTAACTTTACATAATATAATTGTTGTAATGGTCAAGAGAGTGTCAGTTTTTAAAAAGTACATTTCACAATATATTAAAACAGAAAAATGTATTATAAATTATAATAGTAATTCACAATATTTTTTTACTGTGATTTTGATCATACAAATGCAGCTGGGCGAATATATGACACTTTCTTTCTAAATCAATCAATTTATCAATCAGTCAAGTGTTCTTGTCTTAGTACAACTTTGATGAACCTATTTGATCCACTTCAAATGTTGGCTGATGTATATAAAAACTTCTTAATAATATCTTAATGAAATATAACACATAAGTGGTAAAAAAAAAAACTTGTGTCACCAGTCAGAGGAGCCAGTGCGAAATGTGGTGGTGGGAATAGTTTGTGGAGTCTTGCTGTTAATTCATCTGCTGGTTGGTCTTATCGCTCACAAACTGGATCACCTAGAAAGTCACCGTCTGAGCTGGGTTCCTCTGAGTGGTCAGAAAGGTCGCTACCAGTACAGGGTTCTTGTTAAAACAGGCTGGAAAAGAGGTTCTGGTGAGTAAAACTTTTAATTTACATGCTAAAATTTCTCATCTACCTAATAAAACTCAACAAACAAAACTTTTGAAGTTCTAAAACATCTGAATTCTGCAGGTACCACTGCACATGTTGGCATTAGCCTGTATGGCCTGAATAAAAGTGGCTCACGTCACCTTCAAAGAGAAGGAGCTTTCCAGAGAAATAGCCTGGACGACTTCCAAGTAGAAACAGATGCCAATCTCGGAGAGATCTGGAAAATACGCATCTGGCATGACAACACTGGTCAGTGGCTGTGAATAGCTTCCTTCTTTCTGTCTAAAATAACAAATCCTCACAAACAACCGCTGTGTTTTCCAGGCCTAGACCCATCCTGGTTCCTAAAACATGTGATAGTCTGGAACATACAAACAGACAACATGTTCTTCTTCTTAGTAGAAGACTGGCTATCTGTGGAAAATGAGAAGAACTCTGGAAGGGTGGAGAAAGTTATTTTAGCATCTTGTAAGTATACACATGCAGTACATCATAAATCAAGTATGCTTTTCATAACCTTGTGATCCCCATAGGTCCTCAGGAGCTGCAGCAGTTTAAGAGGATCATACATTCCCAGTTACTATTTGGCCTTCGAGAGCACCATCTGTGGATTTCATTATGGGAACGGCCAACCCACAGCCGCTTTAGCCGAACCCAGAGGGTCACCTGCTGCGCCCTCTTATTACATCTCTATCTGGCAGCTGGGGCAGTTTGGTATGGAGCAGTGGGTAGAAAGGGCAGCAGGTAATAGACTTGACCTTCAAAGGCTATGGATAACAGATTGAGCTTGTATAGCTAACACTGTAGGTGCAGGTAATTACATCTTGTAAAACAAAGCTATTTCAGTTTTTTTCTCCGAGCTAAAGAAATCTTGTATTGATTAATGGCACAAGAGAATAATATTCATCACTAAACACAGTAATGAATTTCTTCTCATTTCCTTCAAAACAAATGGGTTATTCTGCACATTTGTTACTGTTCCGAATGCAGCGGCCTGGTCTCTGCACAGATGGTGATGAATGCAGAGAACATATTGGTTGGAATAACAGTTGCAGTTTTGATGTTCCCTTTCCAAACCATTCTCAGATTTCTCTTCCAAAACGCCAAGAGCAAAGTATATGTCAGTCTACATAATCCCTTCTGAAACCCTAGTGTAGATATCACATTTAGACTTCTAACTTACAATAAAATAGTCAGAATAAAAAAAGTAATTTTTGAATGGTAGAGTTCATTCATGAAAAATCCACACATATTTTGTTGTAGGTGACACTGGAGGTATCTCTGCCTCCTTCTCCTGTGTCTCATACCGTGGAGATGGATGTTTTCCTCAGCCACCCAGACCTCTCCTGTTCATCTTTTCTGTCACTGCCGATAGGAACTGACTCTTCCATCTATGATGGACCGTCTTCTTTCAATGTGAGAGAAAGTCTATTCTCATGATTAATTAACATCGATCATAATTTCCTATATGAATACATTTAAAGCATTATTTCCTGTGCATATTTTTCCCCCTTTAAAGAATTCCCTGCAGAAACTAGATTCTGAGTTTTGGAATACTCCAGATCCTGGGAATAACCGGTACCAAGTCTATTCTACATGGCATTGCAACACTACATTCCTTTAAAAAGTGAATCATAGTGATTCATTATGATTTAAATTTTACAGAATGGATCAGTGGACTTCATGTGACAGTATCTTTGGCCTGCCTGAGCTAACTGGAACCAATCACCTTCTGAAGAGAAAAAAAGCCATTCTGCAACTACGTGTGTCAACTCCAACCTCTGACCATGACACCTTAGAACCAATCAGGTCTTCAGGTTTGAAGAAATTCAAAATTCTGTGTTTACTTACCCTCATGCTGTTCCAAACCTGTATGACTTTCTTTTTTTCGATGGAACACAGTTTTGCTCTTTTTAATATAAAAAAAGGACTGGGACAGACTTCAAAAGGACAAAAAAGCAACATATATTTTCGTATATGGAACACTTTGCTCTTTTTTCAGAGGAAGATCTTATATCTATATCTGCTGACCTGGATCCTGCAAATACGCTTTCCTTGGAGCCAGAAGCATCTGACAGTGGTCATTTCACACCCAACGACACCATCCTGTCTGACATGTGAGTTCTGCAATGAACGTTTCACACTGACCCACGCACAATTTACCAGGATACACGGTCACATACTTTTTTCTTTCAGCCAGGACAGCTTGTGCAGTGAGTGGTCTGATCGGAGCATGGATACGCCTACATCTGAACCTGGCTTTCACAAGTCCTCCTCCTCACTCTCAGTGCTCAGTGATGCCAGTACATTTCTCCCTAGTCTCCCACCCGACTCTATAAGCACCATCTCCAACACACGCATTGGTGAGTCCACACCATCCACAGGGAAAGAATTGATATTTTCAATTGATGCATTGAAAGGTAGCGAGACATGCTCTACAGGGTACATGTGGCCATTTCTTGATCACATCGTCACCCTTTTTTCACTTTAATCCCATAATTTTGTGTTTGTCCAACCTTTGCCATGAAGATAGCCTTAGATGCTGACAAGGGAATAAAATAATTGCTACTATTGTATGGGCTGTTGTTTAGGTGTTGCTCGTGGTGTACCTGGCTTTTTTCTTCCATCATGGGTTCTGCGTGTGGTTTACCTGCTGGTGGCTGTTTTATTGGGCACAAGCCTGGCTCTAGTGGGACTGTATGGAAGCAGGTTTTCCAGCTCTGTGGTTCTCATGTGGTTAGTGTCTGCCCTGTCAGCTTTCCTCACTTCTGCCTTGCTGTTGGAACCAATTGTGGTAAGCTATAAACTTATTTTACACTGCTCTTTAGATAAAAATGAACTGAAAGATGTGATTTTTTTTATGTTATCACATGTTTGTGTAGATCTGTATCCAGGCACTATATCTAGCTGCTGTGGTGAGACCGGTGGACCCAGAAGCGGAGGAGCGACTGGCTCAGGAGACAGAAGTCAGAAGAACAGAAGAGGATTTGGGGGATAAGGTGCATCCTCTCAGTGGATACGGCCTGCTGCAGGCTAAAGAGGAAGCACGGAAGATGAGAACACTTAGAGTCTTAATGAGGGTGAGCTCAGACCCACAG
Source organism: Enteromius thamalakanensis (assembly GCA_032357475.1). NCBI lineage: Eukaryota > Metazoa > Chordata > Actinopteri > Cypriniformes > Cyprinidae > Enteromius > Enteromius thamalakanensis. The sequence goes on from JAUCMT010000021.1 coordinate 6,299,985, forward strand.
ATGAATCCATTCAGCACTCATATACTCTTCAGAGACCTATAACAGCTGCATTCTGACTCTAATGGATATTAATATTAATTTTAATGGTCTTTTGTTTCATGTTTTACGCTGATACTCAGAGATGCTTAGTCTATATGCTTTTCCTGTTGGTGGTATTGATGGTGAACTACCAGGAGCATGTACATAAGGCTAACAGCAGACGGCTTCACTCAGCTATTAAACGCATGCTGGTCACAGCTTCACCAGGCCAGCCCAGTCTCGCTGCATTATCAGGGTAAGGCAGACGCTATACATTATACATGCTCCACTGAAACTGATTTTTCTTTTTGAGGTCCCAGAGAGCTCAGTGATTTCTATTAAAATAAGAAAAGGAATTTAAAGTCAACCTCTTTTAATATGTTCCTCTGACCTAATCAGAACTTCAACCCTGCATTTTATCTCAAAATGAAAATTTCACTGCAGAATACTAATGATGCTGAATTTTCAGGGTAAAGGGGTTAAATGATAAATGTTCACCTTTTGATTATTGCTGATGCCTATAGTAATTATGTGACTGCTTTTTATAGCAATATAAATATATATAGCCATATAGCATTTTTTAAAGGCAGGGTAAGTGATTTTTGGAAACCAATGTGGATTTTTGAAATCACCGAAATCACACGTCATTAGTCGACATGCCCTTTACTGCTGATTGGCTATAGTATTGGCTATAGTTTGTTTGGGTACTCGCCCCCAACTCTATTTCCTAAAGCAATTTAATAAAAAATCACTTACCCTGCCTTTAAACAACTGTTGAGATAAATAAAACTACCCAGAAGATTGTGTTTAACATTTAACTTAACTTATGGGTCAAAAGAGTACAGTCGATGGTTTCATCTAAATGAATTGTAGCTAGTCATGAATCAGTTAAAGTAATTTTATTTTTTATTATAGATGGATAAATGCTGAACAGTGGGTAGATGACAGATTAATATCACACCTGTATGAAAACCCTTCCCTTTCTTTAACTGGCCTCGCAAGACTACAGAAAGTTCATTCTCAAGAATGTAAGGACTTACTTCTAGGTCTAACATTATTTTGTTAAAATTTTATAATAACATGAAATTATATGGAAGCCCGTTTATGCCACTGAATAAAAAAAAAAAAAGGGAATTGCCACTTTTTATCTCGCAATTCTGACTTTTTCTCAGAATTGCAAGAAATGAAGTCAGACGAAGTCAAGTGAAAGTCAACTGAAGGCAATTTATAGTTCTAAAGTCAGAATTGTGAGATATAAATTTGCAATTTTCAGAAATGAAGCCAGAATTCTGTGACATAACCTCTGAATTCTGACAACATACTGTATCATATTCTGCTCAGAACTGGACTTTAGAACTTATCTTAATTCTGACTTTATCACCTTGCAATTATGAGTTTGTATCTCACACCTTTGAGAGAAAAAGTCTTCTTAAATTCTGAAAAATATCACCTTTTTTATTCAGTGGCAGAAACGGACTTCCATGAAATCATAACCTTTGTAAAAGTGTTTCTTTTTTTTCTTTTTTTTCTCGAAGTCTGCAGTCAAAACATCAGAGATAAGTTCCAATCTGGTCGAGTTCCTTTGATGCTGACTGCTCATGTTTCATCACATGCCAAGCCTGGACAGCAGAGCTTCTCAACACACAGCAAGAACACTGCAGCACTTTCAACGTGGTGAGAGATAACAGGGCACAAACAGAGAGGCTCTCAGTGTGTGAATAAGATGCTATGCAGCCCGAACAGCTGAGAATATAACAATATTTTCCATACTACACTTGTCTTTTGGAAAATGATCACAATGTCCTCTCTCAAGGGCGACGGCTAGGCCTGCATCATGTGCATTCAGTCAGATGGAGGAAGTAATGCTTGGTAACAACAGTGAATCCACACGTCAGATCCTGTCAGACCTACAGACAGCAAAGTGGATGACAACAGGGTATGATGTCACACCATTATACACAAAATATAATTGTAGAATCAATTACTTATCATATAAATCTGTTAAATACGTGTAATACAGTTCTCTTCATGTCCAGGCTTGTACTTTCTGCACACATACTGTAAGTAAGGAAGTTATTAGCACTAGAGACCCAGCATACTCATCCACTTATGATTTCTGTGACAGGACACAGGCAGTATTGATTGAGTTCACTCACTATCATAAACAGACGGGCATCTTGGCACCGGTTTCCATTCTCCTGGATCAAACACAGACAGGCAGAGTCCTTTCTTTCATCTCCATCCAGCCTTTTCACATATCTCCAGTATTTGGTCCAGACTTACACTTCACCTTGACGGTACTTACTTTCCTATAAGACTAAATAGAAACTAATTTCACATTTTGAACAGAGTTTAAATGGATTTTCTTATAGTCGTATTAACAGCTGTCTTCTCACTAGGTTCTGCTACTGCTGTTTGGCCTGTGCTTCATGAGTGCTGAAGTATGGGCCTTGATCAGGAAGCCAAGTCAATACCTGAGGCAAGCCTGGTGCTGGTTTCACGCATTGGTAGCTATACTGACGCTAGCAGCAGCTATTCTTCGTCTGTATTTTCTCTCTACTACTACAGCCTACATCTCCAGACATCGCTCCCGGCCCTCCTCCTTTGCTGACTTCCATAATTCTTCCAGACTGGCCAGACAATCCAATCAGCTCTCAGCTATTTTATTAACCCTGCTGGTTCTAAAGGTACTGGTCCTAAGCAGATTTTTTTTTTTTTTTTTTTTATTACATATGATCTATTAAAAGTCTATTTAAAAGTCATCTGTGATTTTTGAATTTAATCAATTGCAGAATTTGTATACTTCGGGGCTTAAAAGGTTAGTTAAAATCCTGTTATTAATTCCTCATGTTGTTCCAAACCCATAAGACCTTTGTTTATCTTCGGGACACAAATTAAGATATTTTATTTGATCCTTCATATACAGCAACACAACTGAAATGTTTCAAAATCCAGAAAGATAGTGAATACATTGATAAGACGGTCCATGTAAATTGTTTTTTTGTTTTCTTTGCACAAAAAATGTATTCTTGTAGTGTTGCAAAACTGAGCTACTAATGTCACATCCTGAGTCTGATGGCTCTTCCGAAGATTTACTTACAGGTTTGGAACGACACGAGGGTAAGTAAATAATGACTTTTCAATGAATTAATGAATTTTCATTATGGGGTCAACTAAACCTAGGTGAGCATGATTTCACCAAGTACAAGATGTTTTATTCCAATCAAAACCAATCAGAATTGAGGAATTATCTGTTTTAGGCTTATAATCCTGGTTAGGTGCTTATACGTACACCCTAGTTAATAATTTCCTACTGATCATAGGCATACATTTTGGGTAGGGTTTAAGGGTAAGAATTGTGATAGGTTTATATTTAATGTTTAATGTCAGTAATGTTGATCCAGGATCATGTCTTTCTTGACTAAATCACGGGGACCTTTAAAATGGGGCTAGTTAGTAAATATATTTTATTATCACTGTCCAGCTCTACAGTCAAACAAATCATTAATTTTGTCAGTCAAAATGTAATAGAGTTGTGATCTTTTTTTTTTACAGACGGTTGGGATCCTGCGCTTTGTTAGGCGCTGGTTGGTGATTGGTCGGGTTATTCGACAGGTATTCCCTCAGATTTGTGGCATAGTGTTCCTGCTGCTGCTCCTGTTGCTTCTGTTTTCTCACATAGGCATCATGGTAAAATGCTTTTTATTTCTATAATTCTAGTTTCATTTGTAGTTTTGCTCTAAATAATTTTTTCACCACAAACTAGGCACACATTATTCCCTCTGTCTCTTTCAGCTTTTCTCGGGTTCAGTGGAGGGCTTTAGAACCTTAGGGCAGGCGAGTTCCTCTCTGCTGTGTTTGCTAAGGGGGCACATGGGGTTGCGTCGACTTTGTGAGCATCATCCAGTGGTGGGAACTCTCTACTGTCTGTCTGCCGTGGGCATTGGATTTTGGGTACTGGGGCGCCTATGTGCTGCTGTATTGATTCGAACTTACCAAATGGTGCAGGCAGACATTTACAGGCCTTCCATGGAGCCGCATGACTATGAGATGGTACAGTTCCTCATTAAACGGCTCAAGCTATGGATGGGGCTTAGCAAGACCAAAGAGGTACAAAAACCATGGCTGATCATTTTTTACCCTAAATTCAACTACAACAGTCACACTTTAATCCAAATTCATCTCGACTAGACATAATGAGAAAGAAAATAGATTTCTGAAGAATCATGTCACACTAAAGTAATGCCAGTTTTGCCATCAAAGAAATAAATACAATTTTTAAATATATTTTATTAAAATATAAAACATTTACAATATTTAATGTTCCTGTGTTACTCTATTAATAATCAAATAAGTGCAAACTCCTTACAAAAGTTATATACAAAATATATATATATTATACACTCAAACACACACAATCTTTTATTTCCTTCATAGTTCCGGCACAGAGTAAAGTTTGAGGGAATGATTCCTCCCCCCTCCAGATCCTCCCAGGGCTCTGAAGCCTCCAGCTGCTCTGTCCCGCTCAGTCCCATCGCTCCTCGCCAGGGATCATCTGCCTCTTCTTTAGCCTCTGATTCATCTGTCATTTCAGACAGTTTTGACTTCCAGCATTATGTGGACCGCCTGGTGCCCTGTGTTGACGGCCTCCTGGCTGGTTTTGACCGTGTCAACCATCTGACCGAAGAAGTCTATAACTTTGAGCTCCAACTTCAACAGATCCAGAGCAGAATTTCCCAAAAAAGAAAGTCTCAGGCTCAGCAAGTAACCTTCAAAGGACAAGATCCAACACCAGAGCCACCAGCGCTCCCTCGACATCCATCTACCTCGGTTTCAGAATGTAACCACACTCCAGCTTCTCTCCAAGGTGTCATTAATACCTTTCCACATCGCCGTGCTACACGCTCAGAATCCTCCCTGATGGGGCCTGCTGCTCAGTTAGGTAAGAGAATACTTTCTGCATTGGATGGAAGGATGAACAGCCCAAACCTGAGAAAATGGGGTGTCTCAAGACGCAGAGCCTGGAATTCAGTCACCTGCCATTCTGCTGACACCGCTCAGAGGTTACCTGGATCTCACAGCACTGTGGTCTTCCCAGCAAGACCCCAGAGTGAAGATGGAGAACGAGAGCATGTATGTGACAGCATGCCGATTAAGAGACGGGCATGGCACACTGAATAAAAGCTTCAAACATGCCATTAAGCATGAATCATAATTTTTGAGACAGTGTTTCAGATTCTGTAAATTGTGTTTCTACCTCTTGATTGGTGCTTTTGTGCTGCTTTTCATGTTTGTTTCTCTTTGATTCCACCACAACCAGCCTTCTGGGACATGTATCTTCTATTAATAAATCAGTTTAATTTTTGCTAATAAAATGACATGGCCATCCAAACTGAGGCTTAAACATCAGAATATTTGTGTTTCTCATTAAAAAACATCTTAAAGAGTTAAGGTCAGTAGAAATTAGCAAGATGAATCCATACTGAGACCTGCTGCTGTCATGTTCGGGCAAATAAAATAGTCTCTTTGTAGTTATTTGCCGAATCTAAATTTAAGTGGAGCAAACTTCGTTGTATTTTTCCCCTACCAATACGTTCAATCTTATATTGAAGATTAATTAAACAATCCTTTTTATAGCAATTCAGTCTGCTAACACTACAAAAATATATCCTTATAAATATATATATATATATATATATATATATATGCCCTCTGAGAATATCTTAATGTTCCACAGAAGAAAGAAACTAAAATACATTTTTGGGTGAACCATCTCTTTTGGGTCATGTTCTTCCTTTGTAAGCCATTTTGGACAAGAGTGTCTCCTTACTGACAATGTTAATAGTTCGATCTTGAGGGATCATGAACTGAGAAATCCAAATTCCCTCGATCTTTTGACATATAAGAGATTGTATAAGTAAAACATTTCAGAACTCAACATGTACTTGTTAGTCTAAAAACAGCTTATATTAAAGCTGTCAGTTTGCCAAAACGAGTGGTTGTGAAATGTGCCACATTATAGCTTTGCAGAGCAAGGTTGTAGAAAACATCCTTCTGTTACCAACATTAGAGTGGATAAACTTTATTTTTAGGAACTTTTTCCGTTGCTCAATGCAAAATGCAAAAGACAGTTCATAATCTCAATAATGAATGGGAGATATTTAATGTAAAAGACTAATTAAATGCTAATAATGTTTAGGTGCATGTGTTTTCTCCGCACAGAAGAGCCCTAATACAAACACTAGATGGCACTAACATCAAACTAATAACATCTGGGAAGCACACACACAGGTTTTGCCTTCCAAGTCCTGATTTCAGACTCATCCTATGATCAGCAGCCAGTTGCAACAAACTGCTTAACCTAAGAAAACCCTTAGCGCTAATACATGTACAATTATTACGAAAGGGTTTTCTCAGCTTAAGGGGTTTAATGAGGCTGGTATGCCCTCACATCCGCTTTTAGAGCAGTCAGCAACAGAAGACCTAACGTTAGCAGTCTGACTTCTCTAAAACCTAGTTTTATATCCAAATACTATTTGATTCCATCAGATCATTTTTGAAGCTCCACGGCCAAACGTCTGGGAAGCAAAACGTGGATGCTTCCTGTTTCAAGGCTTCTTGATCATGCACGCGGCCCAGCAGCAGCGCTGATTAGTGGATAAATGTATCTCTCGACTCGGCAACAGACGCACTAAGCAGATTTAAGAATGAGCATCAGCAAGAGTCCCTTTTCTCCTTTCCCTTCGTATTATATAAGAGGCATAACCCAGCACATGCAGGCATGACGTAACCTGACACAGTCCGCAGTCTGCCATTCCTCGTGTAAACAGGCTTCGCATCCCCAAAATCTTGACCCAGTCCCAAGACCTGTCTCCCGCAGTCCGTCTGCCTCTCAACATCCCTACACATTCCCCCTTGCTTCGGCCCCCCCGTTGAGCCTAAGCTACTTTTTGTTCAGAATATTCCCATCTAGCCATTCATAAACACTCTGAGGGTCAGGAAGTGCTTCTAAAAGTAGAGAATGGGCTGGTTTTATAGGTTTTTCGGTGTGGTCAGGCAGTTTTACTTATATTTTGTTCAAATTAGGTTTGCATTTTTATTTGGGAGCAAAAAAACTTCACCTCTCCAGCAGTCTAAGCCTAAGTTGGCCTCTTTTGAAATCACAGGCCACCACCAGAACACATTTTGCTCTCTAAATATGGCACATCATATTCCCTTTGCTTGTTAAAATTAAGAAAAAAAAATATTCTTTCTTATTTAAAATCACGTTTTCCAGCAAATTTTAAATTATACATAATAAAAACTAGTTAAAGTATAAAAGTTTTACTTTGATTATGATATTTGATTATATATTGTAAAAAATGTAAATATGTAATTTTTCTTGTCATGTATATAATTTTAAGGAATTCTGAATATTTTTTCTGGAAACAGGGCACAATTGCTTATAGATTTTTTTGGTGTAGAAGTAAGTAGAAGATGGAAGGATTTGGAGGCCCTGTTTCCCTCTTTCTTTCACTCACCCTCTCTGTGCATGTCCTCACTTGACCCTCATGAGCGGAGCTGAGGAAATGTGGGGAGAGAGAGGGAGGTTCTTACATAATGGGTTTATACGTGTGCAGTTATAAACACGTGTGTGTGGGAGGGAGGAGGGATACAGACAGACAGACAGAGTGTGGATGTGTCATAGTCAGTTACTGTGTGTTACAAACGAGGCAGTATGAAAGCTGGGAGGTCATGACCAGAAATACTTTTCTGTTTTTCATTAAAAGGACAGGACATGTAGAATGTGATCAGTTGTGGGATGCTTTTCATTTTTTATTTACCCCACATATACTTAAATTAAATATAAAAAAAATACTAAGTGCACCTTAGGTAATAATGTAATAAGTAATAATAATAATATCATAAGCAATGTACTGTTTGTACTCCGTTGTTCAAAAGTTTTGGATCAGTAAGGTTTTTAATGTTTTTTAATGAAGTTTCCATTGAAATATAATAATTTTATAGTATAGTAATTTTGCAAAATATTATTCCAATTTAAAAGTATATATAGAAATTCAATAAAAAAATATTTGTCTACTACAAGATACTACAAAAAAAAATTAAAAATAAAGCTAAAATTACAACATCATTACTACAGTCTTTACTGTCACATGATCCTTAAGAAATCTTTCTAAATCTAAATTTATAATTCGTGTTCAAACCAGTTTTAAAGGTCAACAGTGTTAATTCCAAATAGATTTTTTTTTGTTACAATAGGAAACCAATATTAGAAACTGCATTAATATTTCACAATATTATTGCATTTTTAAACAATTACTGTAAATGCAGTCTTGAACATAAAAGTCAAAAACATTAAACATCTTACTGATCCCAAGCTTTTGAACGACAGTGTATAATAAATACTTAATATTTATTTCATAATTTAAATTTCCCATGCAATACATCTAGTTGATGATAAGAGATGTCGTCAAATAAATATAACCGATAATAAGGGAGTTCCAATTTATCATATATATTCCATAGTATGGTCTTCAATAACTGACAACCTTTTCATTTCATGGGGCAGTCGTGGCCTAGTGGATAGAGAGTCGGAGAGGTTGTGGGTTCGAGTCCCAGGTCTGGCAGGGATTGTGGGTGGGGTTAGTGAATAACCAGCGCTCTCTTCACCTTCAATACAACGACTGAAGTGTATTTACTTACAACTTAAGATATATGTTTAATTTATCTAAACTTAAAAGAAACAAATGATTAAAAAAAACAAGACAGACAAGGACATATGTGTGATGAAGGGAACTGAGACATGCGGATCCATTTGCTAATCGGGGTCTTAACAACGGCAAACAGGTATAGAGAAGGCAATGTACAAGAATAGTCCAGAATACAAGCAGGGTCAGTTGGTCAGCAAACAGTCCAGAAGGGGCAAAACAGAACGATAATCCAAAAAGGCAAGGCTGAACATGGGGAAATCCAAACACAAAACACTGAACAAGGAAAATGCTTCATACGGAGGAAAACTCACAATTTTTGGCAGGGACCGGATCATACTCCACAGATAACTAGACAGGGGAACAGTTGGAAATCAGTGTTCCCCCAGCGCAGATGGTGGTAACGCCCTCCAGGACGAAGCAGATGGCGTAGGCAGGATGGACACCCTTCAGGGTGAAGCAGACGGCGCAGGTGGGACAGACGCACTCCAGGGGGGAGCAGTCAGGACTGGAACAGTGAGCACAGAGAAGTTAACAACAGCCTGGTTGGCCAAAACAGTCCATGCTGCGAGTTCATAGGAGGGCCAGGGCGGAGCAGAGGGAGCAGAAGGCCAGGGTTGAGCCGCAAGACAACAGGGCAAAACAAGGAGAGACTGAAACAGAGAGCACAGAGAGGTTAATGATGGCCTCCATAGCCGTAACTGGACAGGACAAAGATTCCAGGGCAGCCTCCTTAGCTGTGACCTGGCAGGGTGAGGCATCAAAATCCCTTATGAGCAAAACGGCAGGACGGGAGTTCAACGGCCTCCATGGCCGTGACAATGCATTACAGGGGCTCAGAGACAGCTTCCATAGCTGTAGCAGGGCAAGGAGAAGGTTCAATGGTGGCCCTAATGGCCATGGAAGGGCAGGACGAGGACAAGAGTTCAATGACCTCCGTGGCCTGGACTAGGCATTACGAGAGTTCATTGGTGGCCCACATGGCTGTGACTGGGCTGGACAAGAGTACTTTGATGAGCTTCACAGCTGTAAAAGAGTCAGGCAAGAGTTCATGGGAGGTCCCCAGGGCCGGAAACGGCGGAGACATGCAGCTACTGTTAAAACCTCTGGGAAATCTACGGCTTCCACAATATCTCTGGGGTTAGTGCTGCCACTGGCCGTGACCCTCCAAAGGATCTACAGTGTGAGCCGACACCTCTGGGGGTTGTGCAGTCACTGGCGGAACCTCCAGGGAATTGGTGGTATTGACTGGCTCCTCCGATGGTTCTGGAGAAGACTTGAGGATGGGCGAAGTATTGGAAGCAAAGTGGGCGGCCCCCTCACACTCAAAATGGCAACTGCTATGACCGGGAGCACCAAGGAAAGAGGGACTACCTCTGTGATGGCCTGTGCTGGGACCCTGGGGACACCAGCTGCCCTCACTGACCTCAAAGTGGGGTCCACCAAACCCCAAGCCTCATACGTCCTGGTTTCTTCATATGCAACAATCATGATGCTGGGGTACGCTGACGTGGCCTCCATGGTGGCTGAAGATTGTGGCTCGAGTTCCAATTTGGAGGAAGGATCAGGTGTGGCAGCCATCTCATGCAGTGGTTAGGGGCTTGACTCCTTGGCTCTCAAAGCAGCAGCAGTGTGACAGAGCGGCATGATGTCCGTAATTTCGTGATCACGCTCCCAGAATCGCGTTCCTCTTCCACGAAACCCACGCACAATAAAGCAGTCCAAAAAACCTGCGAGTGGTGAACACGGACCCCTGCGTCTCAGCTGAGACCTGAGGGGTTTATGGATACTATCATAGAAAATCTAAATTAAAATGATATCTGGCAAATCTAAGTAATTGGCGACGGCCAGAAATATTTGGATATGAATCTCTAGTTAAAAATGTAACTTACCATGGTGAACATTGTCCTGGTGGTGTCTGTGTCTGACCTGAATCCCTCAGAAAAGCTGCTGGGTCCTTGTGTGGCCGAGTATTCTGTGATGAAGGAAACTGAGACGTGCGGCTTCATTTGCTAGCTTTATAATCGAAGTCTAACAGGCAGGGTCTAAACAACAGCAAACAGGTATAGAGGTATAGAGAAGGCAATGTACAAGAACAGTCCAGAATACAACCAAGGTCGCCGGTCGGCAAACAGAGTCCGGAAGTGGCAAAACAGAACGATAATCCAAAAAGGCAAGGCTAGGTCGGTACAAAGGGAAATCCAAACATGGATCCGCTTCATAGGGAAGAAAACTCAAAATACTCCGTGGGGACTGGATCATAAACAGGACCTTAAGTTCACCAGATAATGACATAATGATTTAACTAAGGGGAGGAGCTAATGAGTTGTCCTGGTAACAAACAAGTGAGTAATGGAGCACAGACACAAGGGAACAGACGCAGAGAGACACACTTCATAATAATAGTCCACAGAACACTAGACAGGGGAACACTGACAGAAATCAAAACAATATGGCAAGTACAGCGCTATAAAATTAATGTCACATTAACTTGACCCATTGTTGAAACTGTGAGAAAATGTGAGAAAAAAAAAAAAAAAACCTTAGTAGAAGAAGACTTTCTTCAAAATTTTCTTTTATTCTTCATTTAGTCTAATTTTTCTCTAGGAGAAACAATTGAGATATTTTCTTCTTGTATGACACTTGCCTATTCACGAGTGGAAATATCCCACTGAAATGGAATATGAGAGAATTAGAGAATGAAGAAAAAAATATAAGAGCAGTAAAGAGGTAGGATGAGAGGGCAGAGCCTCAATGTACATAGCAAGATAGTGATTGGCTGGGCAGAAAGCTGCCTTTGTGAGATCACCGCCTCCACAACAGCTTCCACCCACAATAGGAATCAAGCTGTGTGTCCAGTCAGCAAGCACATTTCTCAATAAGTAACACCTTACACTAGTGTTCTATCATCCTGCTAAGACCTTTATTCAAATGTTCTCATAATCTAAGATACGAGTAAGAAAAAAAGGGCTAGTTCTCACCTGTATGAGTTCCTTACCATAAGATATAAACTCTAAACATCTGTGTTCACTAAGAAATTCATAATGACTTTTAGTTTTACTTCTCTAATAATGTAAAATTCTCTCTTTCAAAGATTTACTCATCAATGAAACGTTCTTATGATCCTCTTGTTTAACAGCTGCTTTGACACACTGCTAGAAAATGAATATATTAAAGTCATACAACATGAAGATGAGATAACAATTTTAATTCTTGGGTGAACCATTCCTTTTTAGTCCAATTTATGAGAGCATGAGAATGAGAATGATTGATTTTGCCGATGGCTGATACACAACATCAAAGCTGCAAAGTACAGACAGTGTTAGGAAAATACTAAATGAGAAACATATTTCCGTAGTACAAAAGAGAGACGGGACAAAAGAAAGCTGTACCTTGTAAAAAAAGTGCACTCAGTTCAAGTACAAACAAAGAAGGCTTCGCACAAAAAGAACAAAAATCAGCTTGGTACACACTACTTATATTTGATTAAGTTCATTATTCCACTCTCATATCTTAAAAATGATCTGCCATTGCTATGCTTCTATACAGAAAGCTGTTGAAAAGAGATAGTAAATTAAAAGAAGAGTGTTTATAAGAAGTGACCAGCCTTTCAATGAGTCTACATAAAAATTGACATCCACAGAGACCCTCTTTGGCTCCTGGCTCTCTGACAAAGTCAGTCACAAACCGCAACAGTTGCCAAGCCTTTGTGCGGAGGACAAATAATCAGAATTCCCCTTCATCCAAGGGCAGTTACACTCCCTTTGCTTCTGGCATGCGGTGAACATCGCAACCCAGGTCCTCAAAGGGATGATTTGTCATCAAGTGCTTTAGTAGTGTTGCGGCTTATGCTGAGCGATATCAAAATAAACGATACATCAGTCCTGCATCTGCGACCTTGGGCAAACTCCTGTATAGCCAGTACAGGAAAAGCAGGAGCTACTGTGCAGAATAATAGCAAAAACAGACCAGGGAGTCCGGGATGTAAATTGAGTCACATATTTATTACATAAATATATAGTAAAATAGACCAGCAACAATTACCATAAAAATATCTTCCTTTAAAATCCTGACCATAAACAAAGAGTTTGAAAATCACACATTGACATTGACAAACACGCTGATTGTCTGGACCTGTCGAAAACAGCCCACCACAAGAAAACCTGACATCACACCACCCAAAAAACTAGGACTAGGATAGGTGCAGGGGGTGAACAGGTGGTTGGCGTGATGGAGGTGTGGTGGAGTGAGAGGAGATCACAGTAGATATTAGAGGTTTTGAGTGTATTCTTGTTGAGATATTCTGAGTTACACATGTCCATTTGGCCCAGAACTTGCATAAGCTTTCCCGCTCCTCCGTACTAGGTGGGAATGGACCCTAAAGACTTCCTGAACCTGGTCCAATCAGATGAAGGTTGAAACATTATCTGCCCAACTCTGTATTGAACGCTACTGCAAAGCAGCTTTTCATTTGATCAATTTCCTGCACTCCAGGCTCACCGTGCATCTTTAGCTGCATTCAAGCGATGTGACTAGATTCCTCAAGACCCAGTACGATGACAACGAGGTGTAGTCCGATATCTCCACATAGGTTAACAGACTCCCAGCTCTCTTAGCCAATCATTTGTTAGCTGGCCTCTGATTGGTTAGAACTCCTGAGTGACTGCAGACTGTAAAAATGTCATGTGAGTTTTGATCACAGTGAAGCTAGAGTTAGGCTACGTTTTTCCTCAACCACAAATGCACCATGTCTGTGTCAACAGTAAACAATACTATACAAACAGTTTGCATACACACATTTAAATTTGGATACATTTTTGTGACTTCTGGTTTGTACCTGTAAGCCCATATTTGGCAATGTTTTGCTTTCAACTGCCAATTTCAGCTCTTTTCAACATATTTTAATCGATTTCCCTCCAGAATTAGTAAAGAAAATGTACAGGTTGTGTTTGGGCCTACGCATCAGGTACATCATCCAAGAGCAGCTGAACATATGGAAACTGTGGCATGTGGCCAGCGGACCACTGAGACGGAAAACTAGCAAAAGCAGAGCAAACATGACAGCAAAAACAGACATGCACATGTAATTTAGAGCCCAAAGGGAGTGCTAGCTGGAATAGAGAGAAAGTAAAGACATGGACCCTTTTGTTTGCACCTGGAACACAAACTAATTTTGCAGAATGTCCAGAAGTACTGGAAATATATTGGCAGAGAGGTTTCCCCCCCACTGTAAATCTCATTTATTGTTATTTAATAATCATGCATGCAGATTTCAAATCATCCAGTGTGCAAGCAGGGTTTATGTCCTGTAGGAACCAGCACAGGTGCAGGAGAGCTTCATAAGAAACTCAGAAGGAAATAGAGAGGTTTGACTGAAGCACCCTTTGAGGCCTTATGAGCAAACCTAAGCAAGCCCACACTCAAATCACTCACCTGAAAACCTGACAAACATTGCATACACATACATGTAGCCGTTTTATTGCATAATCTATGTGAGGTCATTCCTTAAACGTCGCTATGTTTGGCGAGATACATTCCTTGCTGTCCATGCATAACCTTTTTAGAGAAAATACTCCACAAACACCACGTTCTCAAAGGATAATATCACCAGCGCATCTAATCTCAAAACCCAACCAAACGGCAGAACTCTAGTGCAAAATGTACTTGGAACGACATTTGGTTTTGTGGGTAAAGTTATATCGGAGAAATCAAGTACCATATCACTTCAGCCTCCCCTACCCACTTTAAACAATAAGCCAAGCCCTGGAGACAGGTCTGATTGCAGGTCTGATCTCTGTGTGCACTCAATAAACTGCCATTTTGACACTTGATATTGTCTCTGGAGTCCTTAAGAGTGCTAAATTCACTCCAAAAGGCTCTCAGTTGCAAACAAAATAAAGAAATAAATAATAAAAAAAGACCAGAAAACTGCTACAGCTGCTGCAAACCGATCAATGTGTGCAAGTTCCAAAATAATAGAAAAGACCTGTCCACCTTTTGCAGAACATTTTTTCGATTTGCCGTGCTGAATATCACTGGCTGTAGACCATGTGATAATATATATCTATTATGTAATACTGCATACAGTAGATTTTGAATCAGGCCTCAAAAGGTGCAAAAAGGCAGGAGAACAGAAAGGCAAAAAAGCGAAGCATTAGCCGAATAATCAAACAAGAACATACAACACAAAGCATGCACAGCACAGTTTATGAAAAGCCTCAAAATGTATGAGGTTTTGTCTACTGCAATCAATATCTACACCTGCTTATGGAAAAGCTTATTATCTTCTCCAAGAGAAAAATAAAATGGGCAGTATAGAAATGAAAAAGACTTACTTTCTGCTACTCAAAATACAGAAAAGTGATCCAATTTTGACCACATTGTACTCACGAGGTAACACAGATTTTCGTTTTCAGCAGGGGGCCAATTAAACTTCACTGTGGAGTTCTGAAACTAGCTTGCTATTAAAAGTCATCACACCGGCTTCTAGTTCCTTTAGTTCTGCTGCTGATTCGAGGATTGCAGTTCTAAGGTTTCCCCACTCTGTGTTAAAGCTTATAATAATGACAGGAAAAACTGAAAGAACATTCAGACTGATTGCAGTACAGCAGTTAATTGTAACTTCCTAATGTAGGCAGGCTAAGTGCTGCTTGGCCGCTGAACGTGGAGACTTACTCGTAAAAGCGAAGTTTATAATGGAACAGTCCTGCTGGTTTTTAGGAAGAGAGTTAGTGGTTACTTACTCACAGGGTTCAAAATTAACTTTTACCACAATGGCAATTTCTAGAAACACTCCAACACAGTAGGTGGCAGTATTGTACCCTAAAGATGGATGTTGCTCATCATTAAATAAAATTAAACAAAAAGCTGAAAATTGGTTTGCTACTCTTGCTGCACAAAATCTTACTGATTACGTCTTAAAGTCTGCTTAAACTGGAAATTTGTGAGCGATTTTATTTTTCGTATTTTCAAGTAGAATGTGAGAAAAATATAAGGCGTGGCTTATTTTTTCTACTGTCGATAGATTGGATATAGAATGCCGTCATACTCACGTTATCAGAGAAGGGCCGTCAAATAAGAGGGGAGGAGCATTTTCAGATTTGTCCTAAATAGAATGCAGCTGAACTAACTGTTTGCTTGGGTTTCGTAGGCTGCATATGTGTGGGGCGGAGCTATCAAAATAAGGGCGAGGCGCTTTTGGGGTAGGGGCATGTTTGTTTTAGTGATTTCAAATATCAGCATTGGCTTCCAGAAATCACTTACCCTGCTTTTGATTGTTCACCACAAATATAGCAAAGTGAGCTAACAAAATATAGTCAATTTTGATTTCACGCAGACTTTAAGAAACCCTCTCTCCATCTCCCTAGATCCATATTTTTATGATAATTTTTTTTATTTGTTTGCTGAAAACACAAAATATACGTAAATATGAACCTGAATATGACTGTTAGCAGTGTTATTTTTACTAGTATTATTTTTATATTTAATAATACTATCACAATCGTATTCCACATGTCAACTCTGAGAAAAAAAAAAGAACAGTACTGTCTAGTCTAATGGTGCAAAACAAAAGGAGGCTCTATTGCTGTCTTATTAAGCATCAGGCACATCCTGTAAGAGAAGCTGAATGAAATGAACATGTGGAAGCTTTGGCAGAAGAAACAGCAGGGAGAGGAAACAGCACTAACATGACAGCAAAACAGATGTGTGCGTGCGTGCCTGTTAATGTCCATGGAACTGCGAGAAGACGGCCTTGAGACATCGACCCTTCTATATAGACCTTGGCTGTTGGAGGCATTTTATTCTATGTACCGTATGTCATTTTAGAAACATCCCACATAAAATGTCCTGAAAGCAAACCTGAGCAAGGCTGAACCAAAAGCACCCATTGTGAAACCTGACAAACATTGCATAAGAATCCCGAGATAGCTTTCTTTGCATAATATTACCATCACAAATGTTTTTGTGTGATTGGCTACATGCATTTGTGTGCAACTAGTGTGCAAACATTCCTTGTCTCTGCATATAGTTTTCTCTCATGGCTTGATAGAATCATCTCTGTACACAATACCAACAGCCCGTTTAATCTCACTAAACACAGAAAATTCAAACTGAACCGTCTTATCTGGTGCAAAAGGAAATCTGGATGATAGCTAATTTACAGCATGCACGACCATTTTAGCATTGAATAGCTACATGAAACAACAACCAAAGCCCAGAGAAAGATCTGACTGAAATATCTCCATGTGAACTTATTCATATTCCTGCCATATTGAAACTAACCAGGACCATTTTTCATAAACGGCCAAATGTCCTTTCCAAGTAAACTGACAGTTAATGTATAATTACATCCGTTGGTAATTGTAGAAATCTCAGACTCCTTCAACTTCAAAAAAGCCCAAACATGCTAACGCAGCTAATGAATCTGTTGCACACGTGTGAGCAAGAGCAAGAGTAAAAAAATGTGGAGCTTTCCATTAGCAACAGGAAAATCATTAGCGATTCTATTTAAAGATGGACCTAAAAACAAATTATTGACCTCATTTCCCTTTCTCCTATTCTCCAATTTTCCAACCTGACACAGTATTTTCAGCATGAACTGTTATGCTCATGCAGGAAATATTTCATGTTTGATTTTATACTGCACCAGTGGAGCCTCAAAGCGTGTCCAAGGGATCATAATAAATAGCAAACACACAAAACTCACTCGCACTCACCAGCAGACACATATTCACATCACAAAAGCATGCGCACAGAAAACACACAACGTCCAAACCAATGTCAGGAGCAAAAAACGATGACATATGATTAAACAGTTAGTCTTTGACTTTTATGGAACTTGAGTGTTGCCATGTTTCACTCCCATATGAATGTATTGTGTAATTTGTTCACATATTTTAAAGGGTTCACTTTATTTAAAGAACACTTATTTTAAAAATAGATATGAAATATTTTTACATCCATGTACAATAGCCTAATAATAATTTTGAGATGACATGAATGGTGCTCAATTTTCTTGATAAACCACCTATTACCGAAAACTTTCATTAACAAAACAGCGCATTTATACATTTCATCCACACCACTAGGTGGCAGTATGAGTCAAAAAGGATGTTATAAGCGCTTCAGACAAGAAAATAAAAAATAGTGAGTGCGCCTTTAAGTAGGACAGGTTTGACTGGGTCTGGTTCCACCGCATGCTTGTGTATCAAACTATGCTTTGCAGAAATATGATGGTTTGCTGTTTTAATGTTTAGATAAGCAGAGATGTGTTCTCACCAGGCTTTTCATCAGCCCCACTGAAGCAGCCCCGAGAGTGCAGGAGAAATGTGTGAGAGAGACACTGATGAACACTAAAAAGAAGACCACAGGACAAGAACACTGAAAGCACATCTTCAACTCAGAGAGCAAAGAATGATGAGCTAACAAGAAGGCATGGCTGGAATTTTTCAACATTTATTAAAAAAAAGTTTGTTATATTTCCTTTTTTTGTCTTTTATTATTTTGTTGATACCTGAGAGAATCCTTCAATAGATTTCCTTTCCAGTCTCATTTAAAACAGCTGTGGTATGGACATCATCCCCGCTCTCTGCTCACACTCTCATGGCTGGGTGCATTTTGCACATGAGCACTTGTTCATATTCACAAATGCAGTCTAATCAAATGAAGACACAATCAAAGAAAATCGAGAAAATTAGGGCGTTGACGTCAAAGTGGTGGCCGATCAAACTCAAATGTTAAAAAATAGCATATTTCTTTATTTTAGTTTCATTTGGGGTTTCGCATACTGTGTTAAAGCTGAAGTGTGTGTGCCACTAGCGCCATTGAATGGAACTGCAGGATTCCAAATTCCTCCCCTCTTCTTCTATTGGCTATATAAAACTGATAGCCCCGCCTTGAACTCTCACCATTGGTTGAGCTGTTGCCAAGCTGGCCTCATACACATTGTTTTTGGTGAAATCGGCCTAAAAATGGCTTACTTATAGCAATTTATGTTTAGTAATCAGGTATCTTACCATATAAAGTACTTGATTTTGCATATTAAGAAAAGATAAGACACACTTCAGCTTTGATGAGTTGATCTTCAGCTACACAGCGTAGAGGGGAAATCATTTTGACGCAAAAAATAATGGTATTTTGTTGTTTCTACAAAACGTATTAAATGCCGGGTAGTACCAATCCACCAAACCATGAGAGCATTTGACGCAAACACATACATAGAAACACAAATGCAGTCCCTCGACAGTGGATGACATCATCGGAGATGAGTGGACTTGAGTTGAACTAGTGCCCTCAAACGTTCGTGAGGTTGGACAAAGCAGGTCTCAGGCAGCAGTTAGGGCCATCCTTCCCTTGACTATGACACTGACTGATGAACAGACAAACCGACTGAGGCTCATGCAGTTGCGGTGGGTGGGACACTGGGAGGGGGAGTGTTTAGAGGCATGTCCGCTAATCAGCGATCAATGACACAGTCATCATGCTCTCAGAGGGTTTAGCATTGCATAGACATTCTTGCTTCTGGGCGTTTTTTGTCTTTCTTTAAACATAAAGAAAACATAACACACAAAATTTGGTAAAAAAAAAAAAAGAGCGAGAAACAAAACTACACCACCACCAAAGCGAAAAACAAAACCAGTATCTACTGTTCTCCTCTGAGGAAACTGATTGGCAGTAGCGAGGCCAGCTAATAAGTGCTAGTAAGATACCAGACCATACCCACCTACTGTACGTCTCTACCAGCAATCTGACCTAGCGAACATACGTACGTCTAGCTACCCTGTCGGAAAGAGCAGTTTGAGTGCGGGGCAGAGGGTTGCGGAGGCACAGGGTTGGATTGTTAATTTCATGGGGCACTTCTTCATATTCGTTTTGAACATGCACGTTTGAGAGTGCACAAAAGCACATGTACAGATGTGTGAAGCATTTACAGAGCTACATAAGCAGATTTACTTTACAAAAGCGGCGGGGATCAGCCGGCTGCGTTCTGGCCTCGACATCCAGTATGTGACGGTTGCATATGGTTAACACATAGTGATTTAATCTTTCAATATCTTTTTCGTTTCGTATTTACATCCTTGGTTATGGCCAAAAAACTTGTAAAAGTACAAAAAAGAAAAACAAAACAAAACACAAGTATTGCACCTTGAAGGCGGGCAATATACGCTTAGTAAGCTGTGTGTAACATCATTTTGACAGCACTGTCCACTCTTGCTGGTGACCTGAAGTGAGGTTCTAGTTCCCGGGCTCGGTTCCAGCCCAGTCCTGTCAGCTACATTCAATACCACGGAGCGCTCTCTGTTGTCACGGATGCACACGACTCCCTTTCCAGCCTTCCAGCCACACCGCGTCCCGTCCGCTCCCATCACGGCCCGTCGCGTCAGCGCTGGTGACACCATTCGCAAACGGAGGCTAATGCATGCAACTGGTGCAAATCTGAAACAGATGGGTTTTCGAGGTTGAAGGAGGGGGCCGTGTGCTTCCGCGATCACATGAGCGCTCATGCGCACATACACCCCATCGTACAGTTCAACACATGCACTGGACGCACTTTGACACAAGTGCCACGCAGATAAGCACTCCTCCCAAGTTCATTTAAGTTTTGTGTTGTGTGAGGTATGAGTAGATTGTGTTTCAGTTTTTTTTTTTTTTTCTCAGTTTCTGTTGCATTATTTCTCATGTTTTTTTTTCTAAGTCTTCTTTCATAAAAAAGAAAACAAAATATAAAAAAGAAAATATTCCTGTTTCTTGTTGTAAATTCCTCTTGATAAAAAGACGAAGGACAGATACACAGACAAACAGAGCAGTCGACTTATCATTACAAACTATAGTGAGGTGAAAAAGAGGTGAAATTCTCTAGTTTACACTGCACGCATGGTCAAAAAGTGACTACGGCTGTTGTTTTTCTCTCTTACATAGAGCAGTTAAGCATCGAAAACGAACACACACATTTCAGTTCAAAACAAAAAAAAAAAGAAAGAAACGAACAGCTCAAGCTCCGAGATTTGAACTCTTTGTTCTGGAGTCATTTTTTTATTTGTTTTCTGGGTTTGTAATTCTTTTATTATATCTTTTTTTCTTTTTCTATCTCTCTCAAATAAAATTAGAAGGTAAAGCAGCATCGAAACCCTTGCGTTCGCTCCATCAGCCAATCGCAACCACTGCTGCGTCACTACTATTCCAAGATGGAACTCCATGTTGAGTGTTTACGGAATGCTCAGTCTTCCTTCGGAACCTCTTTATAGAGCAACTCCTCATCCTGGCTCTGTCATTCTGCTGCTCCTCGTTCACATTCATTCGGTGCTGCCATTCTTTGCATGGCTCGGCCACTCCTTTGTCTCACAAAGGAAAGGCCCGTTTCTGTTGGGTGCTCGTCTCAAGCCACTTCTGGCTTCGAGGGGACGGGGACACAGAGGTCCGTTCACGAATGTGTGTTTGGGTGTTTCGTCATTTGTTGCGGGCGTAGCTTGACTTAATACTGACTCTGAGGGCGTGCTCAGGAGCACATGAAGGTGTGGCCTCTGTTTGACAGAGAGGTTGGGGGCGTGTCCTTGGAAAACATTTGACTGAAGGAGCTGGAGGGTGGGACCCATCATGCCTTAGTGCAAAAACTCCTGAAAAGGTGCCAGGGGTTGAATCGTCTCTGAAGATTTGGCTCTTTCAAAGCTAAGTGCTATCATTCAACTGCTAGCTTCTCCACATCCCCTGCCTCACCATGAAGAAACCAGCCGACTCCTAGCTCCGCTTTGCAAATTACTGCTTGGTATTGAGAAAAAAAAGGAAACAGGGATAGACCCATTCGGTTCAGGTCTGGCTACCTTGGGTCCTTCATCTTAGTTCTTTCCATGGCTCCTCTTCGTAGTCAGCGGCAGGTACGGTTTAGTTCGCCATCTGTTAAAAACCAGCTTCTGTTTTGACGGAAATCAAAGTGACACTTGGTCCCACACTATAAGAAACAAAAAAAAAGCCTATGCAGAATTGTTTTTTCTCTCAGCCCAGAGTGAAGAGACCTCTGAGAAATCTGACAGGCTATGATGAGGAATGGCAGGCCCTCCTGTCTACAGTGGTATTTCAATATAACTGAGAAGAAACTGTGTCTGTGAGTGTTTCTATCCTGGCTGTCAGTGTGTGAGAATACAAGTGTGTGTAAATGTATGTGTGTGTGTGTGTGTGTGGCTGAGGGTAGCTGCCCTGTGTCCAGAGGTGAGGTAGAACCTGTCAGCACAGAGGCAGTCTAAAAGCCACAGCCAGCCAAAGGTGTGCCCACATTTGAGGTAAAACAAAAACAACACAAAGGAAAAACATCAACGATAGCCAGTCCGCCATAGCCCGTCAGGAGTGTGCGTGTGTGTTCGCACAGACCGGGCAACAGTAGCATCTCAGCGGAACACAGATGGGCTGGACTGAACTCTCAAAGCCGTGCATGGAGTCCAGAACTACAGCACTGCAGTGCATCCAGTAAAAATGAGGCATTCGAGTTTTGAGGTGTGTGTTTTAGTACATTGTGTGTGTGCGTGCTGGGTCTGGGAGTACGTTAATACTGGCTCCCTCCTGACATCTGTAAAACACACAAATCAGTGCTGATTGGAGGTGTAGGGGCGCCTGGATTTTCTCTCTCTCTGCGTGACTTTCCTGGGACAAAGAGAGGCTCTAGGAGCCCACAAATAAGCCAAGACAATGGCAATAACGAACCGCACACAAAGTCACTGAGCGGCACCCCTGAATGAGCACTAAAATGGCAACCGAGAACTTTTAACGGTCCTTGTCCTACAGAGAAGGGAGGGAGAATATTCTCGAAAAGTCCCAAATCATTTTGAGTAGCTTTATTTAAATATAGCACCTGATTTGGTTCACAAAAAAATTCCTCCCGCTTCACACACAGGCTCAATATTAAAGAGAATCATGAGGTCTGTTAAAGAAGATCCATGTTAGCGCGAAGCTTGAGATATCGACGGTTAAGCTCACGAGAACGCTGAGATTTTTAACAAAAAAATACACTGACCATTTCACGACCAGGCGGAGGAATCTATATGCCAGCTGTCATCCAGTCTTAGCAGAAGGCGCCTCCAGTGGTGGCGTGACAGTAGTGCAGTCTACACGTGTACAAATGCATACAAGCTCATTTGAGTCGCATGAGTACTGCATCTGTAAGCACACTTACAGGAGTGTGTGTGTATGTGTAGATGTATATTCTGTGTCTAAGATGTTGGTAAACCAGTATAAGACATCATGCCGAGACAGAAGGGCCACGTGTGGGGAATTTAGTGGATGAGGGAGGGCTGAGTTTTCTGTGAAAAGAAACATAGTTGTAAATTTAACCCCCCCCCCTATGAAAGCCTTTCTGAAGATGACCCCTGCCAATGCAGCTGCTGCTGGTGAGTTTGGTGCATGGAGAAAGGTGAGACGGGTTGAGGAACATGGGTTACAAAACGTTGATTCTCCTGCCGCAACTCGCTGGGACTTCACACGTCCTGATCCTCAAAGACCTCCAGGAAGAGTGGGGGGAAGAGTTCAGTGGGGCATTCAACCTTCATGTGCAGGAAGCGACTGGCATGGCAGGCTCCGATCATGCGCAGGTCCGTCACCTTCATCAGCAGCTTGGGCCAGAAATGAGGAATGTTGTGCTTGCGATAGTTGATGTAGTGTTCAAACGCTAGGAGGTACATCTCCTGACACTTCTCGATCTTCTCCACACATGTTAAGCCCGTTCGATCTGATGAGACGAACCAGAAAAAGATGCAAAGTCAATACTTATTATATAACCATTAAAGGATTGTAGCAAAATATTTTATTCCAAAAAATATGTTAGTTTTCACACAAAACAAAGGTGAAATAGTTCACAACAACTACAATATTTAACAAAAACCATGTTCCAAAAACCTAGTTTGCTGCCTTAACTCTTTTCCCGCCAAACATTCACGAGACAACACCTCCCTGCCAAACACAGAATTTTCCAGGTTTCTGTGTTTTCACTGTTATAGGCTAGGTCAGCGGTTCATATTTTGCATGTGTCTCTTTGTTAAAGCACCTGATTCTGGAGCTCTCTTTTAATGAACTGATTATCAGGTGCATTGACAAAGAGAGACATGCAAAATATGCAGAGCGCGGGCGAATGGGGCAGGCGAGGACCAGGATTGAGAACCTGCTGGGCTAGGTGGAGCTATTATGCATCTACTAAATGAGTCTAGAATGTGCTGATTAAAAACACATATCAGGAAGATGCAGAAACAAAATCTCATATGTAAGCATATGCAAATGAAAAATAATGCACCAATCAGTTTTAAGTTTAGACTAATAACAAGTTTAGACTAATATAAACTGACATATGTTTTAGACATAATATGGTCAAAATCGCTTTATTTTTTCAATGAAAAGTTCCAAACAACTACTTTCATTTTGCAAGTATACAGAATCTTAAACAACAAAACCTCAATAAAGAACCACATTGCAACCTGTTGTTGCTCTATTGGGATTCACTGGATTCCAATTCATCCGAGGAGTGCTGTTTATGTCATGTAGTTATTATTAACAAAGTTGCTGCCTACTGTACATATATATTCTATTTTAAGTTAACATGCTACCATTAGAGGCAGCTGCCTAAGTAGACAACAGACAGTAAGGCAGCACACTAGCTTTAGGAACAGAACAGACCTCTCAAATCCCTTTTTCTTTCTTTACTTTAATGTTACTCTAATATGACCTCTCTCACCTGAGCTCATTAGCAGTACGGCCTGCAGCAGGGCCACCTCTGTGTCATCAAGGTTGAACTGCGCCAAACTCTTGCCTAAGTCAAAGATGGCATCAGACACAACGCCCAGCCCTCCATTCTTTAGCTGCTCTCGTTTGACAGCCATCTCTCCACTTAGGGTCAAGGTTTCGCTTTCTGGGTCATACCGAACTGCAGCACGAAGGGACATAATCTCCATACAGCAGCCCTTCAGCAAGATGATCTGATCCTCACAAGGCAGCTACAGGAATTAGAAATCATATGATAATAAATGCTTATTACACCTAATGGCATAAAATCTGCTAAGAAACTTGAAAAAAGAGTCACTGAATATATTTCAAAAATTTTTATTATGGTTGTAAGCTCTTACAAATATTAAAAAATGTTATGAGCCAGTTTTATATATATATATATATATATATATATATATATATAGTTTATTTGCAAAAATAGACAACTCAATCATGTTTTTAATGCATTTTTTGTGTTAGTCAGCTAGAATTTCTTTTTTTACCCAATCAAAATACCCCAATTACCCAAATAACTCAGTTGAAGTTGAGATGAAATGGAATACACAATAAAATAATAACATGATTTTTGAAAATGGTTTAAAACTGAGTTATCCATTTTTCTAAATGAACCCTTCATATATATATATATATATATATATATATATATATATATGCCAGTATAGATTTGAGTATTTACACCCAGAATAAAAGAACTACATTAATAGTAAATTATTGAAAAAAGAATTAAACAATACAACAACTGGACAACAACTAAATATTTTGTATTTTAATAATGGGTGATATGTGCTAATATAAAATATTACCTTAAAATATAATATGTTTTACCATTCTTACCATTTACCATTGACCATTCTTTAATATTTGTATAGCACAGCATGAAGTAGTTATAATGTCAAATTGTATAAATGCATTTAAAAAAAAAAATTACACTGTCTTACAAATAAACTTAAATGCATACATTAATGTGTTAACGTTGACAGCCCTAATTATATACTGGCAGAGAATGATGACTAAAAGGAACTGAGGACAGGGAAAAAAAATCAGAAGACTGAAGTAGTATTTACACTGACGTATAAAACGTTTTAAATCATTTACAAAAGCAACAAAAGTCTATTACTGTTCAGTATTATTTTTTTGCGTTACAGTTTGTCTGGGTGCTTCCAAAATATGGAAAATACAGGAGGCATAGCGCTCACCCGAGAGGTTGTGGATACGTGTGGATGGCGGGGGGAATTTATGGTGTAGACAATAATAAATTTGTTCCCATAAGGGTGTTGTGTAGTCTACTATGCAAGAATGTTCACACTTGCGGTTAAAGGAGAGTTGGTGAATGCTGAATAGGGAGTGAATGCCACTATAGCTATGACTGATGTAATGTGGCAACATCACACACACATTCACCAAAGCCACAACTGTACAATTCATCCTAACATGATAGCTAGCACATACATACAAACCCACCCACGCTGATATATTCCAAAAATACGTGTTAGGGTTTTCAGCTGAATAATTTGGCAACTATTAAAAATACATTTTTTTTTTGCTAATTAGGGCAATGGACATTAATATCCTCTAATTACAAGGTTTAATATGACAAGATAATTACTACACAACACAAACAGCTCAAACACGGTGTAAAATAAACAAAAATAACAAAAGCAAAACCTAATAGCACACTTACCTCCGAAAACATGGGCAGTTTTTTGGCAAAGTCAACAACACGTGTGATGGCTGGGGTGATGATCTTGGTAAACTCGCTGAAGGCCTCCAAATCTACTTTGTCCCCGTCTGATGTGGGGGCCACCGGAGACTGTCCAATGTCCTCCGGCTGCAGACACAGACAGATAGTTCAGAGTGACTGTAACTTTTGGCTTTTGTAACAGGCAACAATTTATTTCCACTGAAGACTATATGAATGTATTTACAGATACACCGAACGAGATGCATGTGTGAGGTCTGGCTTTCCAGTTATGCAGGCTGATAGCCTTGGAAAACCGCAGCGTTTAGTTTCCTCAGGGTGGATTAGAGGTCAGCCATGTAAAAACCCTGGACAAACAGCCAAGTAGCCCTGGCATCTGGAGCTACATTCTATGTATGCAGTAAGCGGCATGCAACATGAGTCAGAATAGAGGTAATTATAAGCACTCAAGAGGCCGAGCTGCAATTACAGCATTACATGTTGGCCACTGCATATGTATTTTTTGAATGCGAGACTTGGCTATGACTTACAGACAGCATATCTGCAGTTGGTTTCTTCTGCAGTCAACAACTCAGACTAAAACTAAAAACTAAAAGGGCTGTCAGTTTAAGACATTAACTTTATTAATTAGTTATGAAAAATAGCCCAACAAAATTAATTATTTTAATGCAGTTTACCCACTGGCCCCGCCCCCAGACCTGTACGTCGTCTTACATTTTATACAGTGAAAGACTGTTGACAAAATATGATGCAGGGTAACAACTTTATAAAGCAGTTATGCTATAGAATTCAAAATATTGGGGCAAAAATGCCCTAATTTATAGAGTTTTTCATATTTATATCTCATTATAAGTGATTTCACTTAAGCAGCATACCACGAGTTTATACAACAGTTCAAGAAATAAGTGGTTTTTTTTTATTTATTTATTTTTTTTTGCACAAAAAAATTACCTTTAAAGCCATAGCTGAATTGCTGTGTGTCTCTGAGAAACAGAATACTGAATGAACGAATCGTGTAAACTAATGATTCAATAGCTTTTCCACAAAGTGAGCCATTCAATTAATTCCTGAATGAATCAGTTGTTTGAACAAATCAAATGAATGAATGAATCAAACACACACTGCCACCTGCTGGCAGTTTTAGTTTCTTATTTAGAGTATCATTTCATTTAAAAACAAACATAAAAGATATAGTTCTGTAGTGCATCAGAGTGAATCAGACACTTAAGATTCGATCGGACATTAAAACATGAGGAGCTGAATTCCACAAAGAGGCCTCAAGACAACAAAAAGTCGTAAATTGGCCCATGAAATCCTGTTGCCTACCTCTTGCAAGCTGATCCAACATACATTGTCACAAGACAGCTTGCAACATTAAAATAAAAGAACACATATTGAGAACCCCAACTCAGGAAGGAGAATGTCAATACTGTGCAAATAACCAAGATAATGGTCAAAGACACAGGACATCATTATTATTACTTGGTAGAGCTGCAAAATAAATCGTTAAAAGAATGCAATCTCGATTCAACCCCTCACACAATCTTAATCCAGCATTTATACAATTATATTTTCAAGGACAGAAGACGAGCATAACTTGTCTGGTTTTGAGGTAACACGCAATCACTCACAGCACGTCACATCACAGTTTTACGCGGGCAGAGGCCAGATGTGCTTGTTACGCTGCTTTCACACCAAATGCGTCTGCCCGGGTATACTTCACTTTCCGAGTTCCGCGCGGTCTTGCGGACATCATGTGCCGACTGTGCAACAGTAGGCTTTATTACCTTAAACTTTTGTATATAATTCTGTAAAATTAACCCGTTGAGCAGTATGGTCCCACATATGGGTATTTCTTTCTGTGACCCTGGGAGTACGTTCCCACATATGGGATTTAGATTGTTCGGTGACATCGCATAACTGCCAAATTCAAACTCAGTTCACCGGCCACTTACTATCATGTATTTCGGGAGAAATTGCTGAATTTGCGTGCTTTTATCCGACTGACAGGACTCGAACAAACATGGCGGCGCCCATTATGATACAGTTCGTGATTATGATAATTCATAAAGGTGTTTAATTGACAAAACACACTCATTAACACATATTTGTGAATCAAAATATATGATTGTTCATGACATGATAAGCAAGTTTGTAAATATTTTAAGTACAAAAGGAAAAACAAAATAAAAGAGATCCATTCGCCATGCAGCGTTATTGTGGTCGAGGTGTATCACGTGACAAGGATGACGTGTCACAATGGAAACAGCGAGGGTCAACGCGCTAAAATAACGGCTGCCTAAAAAAAACTCACTCTGGGGGGATCGCTGGAATATTTTAAACTCACCACTGAAAGGGTTAATAAATCAGTTTTAGGGGTTTAAACAGGCCTCTGGGCCCTTAAAAAAATAGAAATGACTGTCTATTCTAATGTACTAGCTGGGTTATATTTAATTTGTCTCACATCAGTTCACATTGATAATTATTTTGTAATTAAACTTATATTTAATAATCATTGTTATTAAACAATACAATAGGCGCATCTATTAAATAAATTATATTTTTATATAATTATGTTTAATCTCTTAATGTTTAATGGTGATTTAATCTTAATGTTTAAATGTTTTTTCCCTTTACATTATTACATAATTTTTCATTACAAGCAAAGAGTATTATGTATTATTTTACTGCTGTTTGATAACCTAATGTTCAGAGGTAAATCTTTAATTTAAAAAATGTTCTCCAGAATCTGCCTGCCATGTCTCCAGGTCTCCGACTGCGCTGCATCAAACTTCAAATGAACCACGACTTGCTCTCCTTCAGCCACCGGCCAATCATCGGCCTCCCAAGACTTTAACGACAACTGACTTCCAGCCAATCAGCAACTTCGGAAAAAACCCTTTCTACAGCAAGGACCACAGGAGGAATCCCAAACCTCCAGATTCAGGCTGAACTGGTCAAATTTATATAAATGTTAACCTCATTAATGGACTCAATGCAAGAGTTAATTTTTTGATTTATGTTTTTTTGATTGATTGTAAGTCAATGCAATAGCACCTATTGGGATTTCACATTTTCATTCTCTTAAACTCACTCTTTCCTCACTTCCCCTCCTGCAACTGTACGAATGTGTGAATGCGTGTTTATGTGATAGTTTAGTTTATGTGTCTTAGGTTTATCCAATAAAGCCATATTTATAATTGAAAAGAGAAGTATCTTGTGTTTTGCGCTTACAAGTTATTGTCTTAAAACTGCTGATCTTATTACTGTGCGTATTAGTAGTGTTTCCACTATAATCTGGATTTTAACATGCAGCGCAGAGTTTATGTTATACGGCTCGTTCAGTGAATCGCAGATGGACTGTAAAAAAAAAAGATTTTGTGCAAATTCCCTTTAGAACCTTAAATGATTCTGATCTGATTCTTAGTTTGAGCAAATTGGTACAGTTCACCCTGGAACACCCTGGAAAATTTTATTCTGTCATCAATTTACTCTCATGTCGTTTCAATCAACATAAAAAGTATGTTGGAAGATGAACAAAAAATACTAAGATTTTTCTCATTAACTTCTATTATGTTCCATATAATATTCCATTTTAACTCACAAAATTCCTGTTTAACTGTATTTTTGTTCAAATATAAATGCAACCCCCCAGACAACATTTAACAATTGTACCAGCTCAAAATATATTACTAGAATGTTATATATTCTTATTTAATCAAAATAGTAAACAAACAAACAACCTAACATGAATCTATTCATGACTTCGTACAGAAGTAATTCTGTACAACAAGCATGAGTGTGGATAAACAACCCCATCTAACACTGTACATTTCAAAACATGTCCATGTGGTGAACGTCACCCCTCGTGGCACGAATGCGACAGTCCCTAAAGAGTTCAAACTGTGCAATCACACTGATTCCTTTGTTTCTGATAAAGCAAACAGACAGCAATAAACAAAGGCAATGAAATCAAGACAAGACTGCAGGAAAAAAGTACAGTGCTGGCTGACAAACAAACGCTATTCTGTTACATTTTAAAGCTGTGAGAGTAAAAGGTTCAGGACACTTTATCTGGTACAGACAAGCTGACTGAGTAATTACACACATTAATATAACCTAAATTTACCCTATAGCTGATAAGAAGCCTTCATGTAAAGTATACAGATCAGAAATTAAAGCGCAGACCGCACAGAGAGGTAAATAAAACAAAGGAATCTGTTCAGGGTTTCAGAAATGTGCCTCTGAGGAACTTCTGCCGACTGTTTAAGATTTGTGTGTTTGTGTTTACATGCGCTGTCTCAGGTGAAAAAAACTGCTTTAACTGTGCCGCACTGGTGTATTTGTGTAAGTTTTAACAAGCATGGACCAAAGTGTGTGTGTGCTTCTTCCTTCAGGAGGTGGGGGTAGTGCTGGATATGTCCCAACACAGCCTTTGCCTGTAAGACCCCAGTGTAAACTATCCCCTCTGCTGGTCCACCCTGGCCTTCTCACTGCTGAGAACTTGGCACTGCGCTTTCTCACTACAGAGATCTTAAGACAGCCCAGTTGGACTACTGACAGGACGGAGTGAGTGTTCCCATGGAGAGAGAGGCTGCAGTTTATCGGGGTCATTCAGGGTCTCGGCCTTGCACTGTTATTGGAGGCATAGCTTGGTAGTAAAGGCTATATAGGCTAAATTCTTTATGGTCCATTTTATAGGAGTTCTCAGCCGAGCGGGGAAGTGGTTTCTCTCTCCCCTGTGGCTGATTGTCACAGGGTCTAGCGCAAGCCGAATGTTTAGATTGGTGCGCGTCATGGCTTTGATAGTGCTCGTAACCGCTGGGAAGGCGGCGGGTGTTTGGTGGGCTTAGAAAACCAACTTCGGTTCTACAATGGAGAATTTCCAAATCAGCCCTTCAGCTGGGATAATTTGAATATTCTTGCTTGAATGTTAGTAGGAAGAATTTTTCGAAGAACTTATTTTGAACACTGGACCCTAAAAAAAAGAAAGAAAAGAAACAGAGAGACTCTCCGCAGAAGAAAAAAGCTTGGAAAGTGTGAGAAATTTCCAACAAATTTATTTATTTTCTTTCTCTTAAAGATCAACAAGTCTTTCAGAAATCCATAGCCTGTGTTACTGTGTCTATTTTATTCCATTTTCTCTTCCTTTATCCTGCCACTATTCACAGTGGGTGGTATATTGTCTGAGCGAATGAGCGATTAATACTGTCTAAACTCTCTTTCCTTCCTTCTTCATAAACAGAGGCACTTTTACAAAGGCTCTGCATGGCAACGCTGCATTCCTGTTATACCCGTCACTAACAGTTGCTTTAACACTTTCTGTTGCCCGGTCACAACTGATATGTGCAGACTGGTATTGTCACTCATTACATTGATTAGCAAGCTGTGTAAACAAATGCTAATCCGTAGTGACAGAAAAGGCCATCGCAATGTGCTAAGCTGAAAATAAAATGTAACGGGCAGACACAGAAATGTACACATACAAATAAAACACAATGAAGTTTGCTCTTTTTTTCTACCTAAGCATATGTTTTCCTTGAAATTTAGAAACAACTTTTCAAGCTATTTATATATTTCTTATATTTACATTTTCTGTTAAAGGGTTAACTTTATGGGTTACAGTCTTTTTGTAAGCTGTGTGTTTTGAGCGTAAACTCGTGTATTTTACAGAAAATAGGTAAAATACACATGAGCTATTATTTATTATTGTTAGCTACACTATTACGTGCAATAGGACATGAAAGATAACTTAGGTCAGACTTAGTTATGAACTCACATAAGCTTTAAAAGGTACAAGGGATGGCGAGCAGCAACTTGCTTACCAGGAACTTGCGTTTCTGTTTCCAATGAGAGCCCTGCGCATTGGTGTGGCGGTGAGCTTCTGTCACCATACGGATCAGCTCCCACTCTGAGCTGGTTGGTTCTGGCCGATTCTTCATGGTTTTGACCATCTCCTCTTTCTTCCGCTTCTCACGGTTCTCCTCAATCAAGCGTCGCTTCGCAACCCGCTTGGAGTCGTCCAGAACCACTACACCAAAGAAAAAGAATTCATTCTTCCATTCACGTGATGCATGAATCAACAGATCAATTTAAGTGGCTTTTCCATTTCCATTTCACTTTTTAGATGTTTAGACATTTTTCCTGGAAAACAAGACAAATACTGTACAGCAAAATGGTTCTGAGATGAAGAATGGCAGTGACAGAGTGAGTAAGCGCATCGGGGAAGGATCAAAGTAGAAACGAGACATCCATAAAACATTATAGAACAGAGGGAGAGAGAGGGAGTGACAAAGGAAGAAGAAATGTGGTCTGGGTTGAACACGTGCTGTACATATGTGAGGCATATGGACATACGTAAGGGAAACCTCAGAATGAGCACTTCAGTTTACATAAGATTAATGTACATTCGCTGTCAGCATGCATTTGTATATATAAGGAGCAGGGCTGCGTTCATGATCCAGCACGGTGAGGTCCAAGAGTCTGATGGAGACGCTTCTGTTTTGAGTTATTTTCTAATTTAATAATATTTAATTACAAAAGGACATTAATTTAGAAATATAAGGCAACTGCTGAAGATCAGTGAACAGGCTCTCTTAAGGTCCCCTCATGCGTTTTCATTTGTCTGGGTGTGGTTTAGCATGTTCAGTGATTTTGTATGTTATTTGCATGAGCGTGTGGGGGAGGTCACTTACGATCCATGGCCATGCCCACGGCGATGCATTTCTTGAAGCGACACAGCTGGCACTGGTTGCGGGTGATCTTGTCGATGATGCAGCAGCCATCGTACTTACAGGAGTAAGAGGGGTGGAGGTTCTTCTGGATGGTGCGCCTGAAGAAGCCCTGAGAGGAGGATAAAGAGTATATTTGGAGGCAGGGTGTTATGTGTCACAACTCCTGTCACACATAAAAAAGTGGACTAAAAAAGCCTTTTTGTCTTGTTTTGCTGTAAATGTATCTAAATATCTATTAGAAAAGAAATCCTGTGTACAGTATGATGAACAACTTTGTTTTAAGCAAAAACCTCGCTTATTGTTTTGAAGACGCATAAAAGAAGAAAATTTGCTAATAATGTAAAGAATATTATTTATTTAGTTATCTATTATTTATTTAGTTACTTTATCCAAAAAAAGTTCAAAAATGGTATCAGTAGTCAATAAATAAAAATTGCAAAATTAAGCATCAATTGGAAAAATTCAATATAAAGAAAATGAATATAGTTTTTAGTGCATTCCCTTATTTAAGATGCAAGACAATAATACAGAAAATAAATAAATACATGAAAAACTATTTTGGTTAGCAAGTAAATTTGCTCTGTTTTCGAGAAATGACAATATTTCAGCAATACCAGACCAAAATTTATATGCTTTTTAACAAATTCCTAAAAAACAAAAAAAAAAAAAAGAGGAAGTCCAAACATCAGAGCTGGAAAGCAGGTGCTGTCAGTCAACAGTTGTCAACAGTCAACTTGTTTGTGTGTATATCTATTATGGGCATATGGATACACACCCATGCTTATATATTTAAGAAAAAATTGTTGTTTAAATATTATATTAATGATATCAATATGAATATATACATGTAAATATTTTCTAAATATATACCGTATGTGTGTTTTGCCTTTTTTTTATTGCAGCGCTAAAACCTGCAAGCTCTCGAGAGCTCTGTTTAGGCAGTAGTCCCAGTCAAAGACTTGCACAGCGCAGTTGTCACTCACAATTCACTCTCTTCATGTAGAGACAGACAGTGAATAAGATGGTTGACGCTGTTCTTAGGCTTGTGATTTGACAGGATTGAGAATGATAGGAGTATAAGCTTCACAAATGACAACAGGATGTTTTGTTGAACAGATCAGACCTGCGCCGCACCATAATTCTCAGTGAGGTGACAGTCTAGTCTGTCTATAAATGTGTTGGGCTGAGATGTCTGTTAACACTGTGCACAAGTGATAGCAGAGATGTCGTACCTTACAGCCCTCGCAGGTGATGCAGCGGTAGTGATAACCGGTAGCTTTGTCTCCACACACCACACATGGCTCATCCTTCTCCAGATAGCTGGGGATGTACCCTACCATACACAAAAAAACATTGAATGTTAATGGATAGCAACAAACAAGTACAGACATCAGGGAAATGTTAGAAAACATTATTTCAATTCTGTTTAGAGCTGCAATACTGCAGAAACAACACTCTTCAGACCTATCTGAGTGGCTATTTAACTTGTTAACCTTAATTGGTGAAAGCCCTGAAGAGAGTGACTGAGTGAGTTTGAGAGTGTCACTCGACAGCATTTATGGTCTCTCATCTTAAGCTAGTTAACTGCCTTCGTGCAAATTTGTGAAGGACTTTTCATAGATAAGAAACAAATGATTAATTTTAATACATGCCATTGCAATTAGGAAGGAGAAACAGTCCACCGCCCACTATTTCAGTAAATACTGTATTTAGGTAAAATTCCAAAGTTTGGTGTTTTAAAATGATTTTTTTAAAGTCCCTTAAGTTTAATAAGGCTACATTTATTTGAATACAGTAAATGTATAACAGTTAAAGAGAGTATTATCAGGAAATATCACAACCCTTTTCAATTTTGTAAATTTAGAAATCTCTAATCTACTAATTTGGTGCAAATGATGATCTTTTAATTAACAGCATTTAATTGAAATAGTAATATTTTTAACCATATAAATGTCTTTACTACTTGCAAACTACTGTAAAAAAAAACACACAAAAAAACAAAACAAAACTAAGCTAAACTAAATGTATGTGATTTGTTGGGTTTGGGGGTTTAACTCAACACAAGTATTTTTTAATAAGCAAAACTTATTTTTTCAACACATTTAATTTTTTTTTTAACAATATCTGTTTTTAAATCAGTACAGGACAGGTTATTTTATTTTATTTTGTCAAAATGAAAAAAAAAAAAGATTTTGCAAAGCTGAAATAATAGCAATTTTTCTTCCAGATTAACCATTTTATAAACTATAAACTATAAACTTTTTTATAAATTATAAACTGCAGAGACCAGCAGGTGGTGCAAAAATGGGGTTAAACAAAACTTCAGACTATGTAAAGTAATGTATAAAATTTTTATTGGGATGTCTTTTGCAGGATTTTTTAGCAACGTACCCGTTATACAAAATAAAACACTAAACAGCAGCGTGGAATAGCAAATTTTACACCATACTGCTTTTAGCATCTTTCTTTCCCAAGTGAATGCGACACGCCAGTATTGGAAAACTAAAAGGTTAGAGGGTTGGGCATAAAATTGCAGTCACAGGAAGCCTGGTGGGTCTTAACCAAGCAAAGATGAGGTGAATGACTTCCTCAACTGAAAACCACCCCAATACAAAGTCAATCCATACAGAGCCCTTTAGCCTGGGAGAGCGATCACTTTAACATGATATCCTAAAGGAGGATCACTAGAACATAACAACAAATCTATTCATGCTGGAGTTGATGTGAGAAGAATCATGGGACAACTAAAAACCCTTATCTCCCTCTAGGTCTTGTGGAGTGAAAAATGTGGAGTCAGTGATGCATTTTGGGAGGACAGAGGAGTGATAAGCATACTGCTGTGGCTCTAGGCAAGAGCATCCGTGTCTTCTGTGAGAGTTCTTACCAGACATGCTCTTCACCGAACATTGGCTGTTCTTTCTCTTCCTTTTCGGGCCATCGAGCCACCTAAAAAAAAAAACAAGCAGAGAGACCGAGAGAAAGAGGTTGGTATTAGTACATTCCACAAAGATGGCACGAATGAAGTCTTAGTGCTGATATGATGTCTGCAATTCCCTGTGGAATCACTTTATATTTTTAACCAGCACACATTCAGCTCCAAGTGCTCCAACAACATGACAACCCTGTCATTTTGATTTGACGGAGTGAGGTTCACAACAAAAAAAAAAAGAAGATTGCAAATACAGGCAACTGTCAAAAGCCACAATGCACGTGTTCCTGACACGTTTATGTCTGACTGCAAAAGAATCGAGGTCGTTCAATTCTCTATTTTCACTAATTTCCTGCAACCTTCTCATTTATTTTCACATTCCTAACGTGTGATTATTATTAAAATAAAAAATAAAAAACTCTAAGGACCCTAATATTAATAGTAAATTCCCAATAACAATAATAATAACAGATTAAAATTATAATTTCAAAACAACCATGATCTAACCTCAATAAAGAATCAGGAAATTCTTTTGAATGTGACTTGACAATTAAAAAAAAAAAGTCTTACCTATATTCTAAAAAAGAAGTCTTACTCTTCATTTAAAAAAATCATAAAGTGAGGTTTAAAAATTGTACAATAATACAGTGTTTCTTTGGTTTAAAGTAAATCTTCTCATTGAGAAAATGAGAGCTGTTGATTTCCGGAATCATGTAAATGTAAAGTATTACATTTTTATTGGGATGTCTTGTTTTAAGCTATCATTCTTTTTAGTAAACGTACCCTTTATACAAAATAAAACCCTAAACAGCAGCGTGAAATAGCAAATCTGACACCACACTGCTTTTAGCATCTTTCTTTCCCAGGTGAATGCGACACCACCAGTATTGGAAAACTAAAAGGTTAGAAATAGAATATTCATTATGACGACCCTATTTTAAAATGAAATCAGATTTTTTATCATAGCAATATATCCCAAAAACCAGTCCAATTTTGCCCACCAACAACATCAGGCGCTCCAGCAGTAGGAACACTCATTCTGACTGAAGATGCAAAAACATTCACACAGACATTCACTACTAAAACGATCGAAGATCATTAATTATCAATGAGAGCTGTCGATTTTCGGAATCATGCGAGAGAGCTGCTGATGTAACAAAGATGAGCAGTGCAAATGAGCAGTGATGCAATGCGGCAACTACCAATGAGACGGCAGACAGCGATCCGACACCGTGGCTTCACAAGACTTATACAGCCACTCTATGACCTCCAGCAACATATAAGTGTGAATACCACAGTCTCCGATGAGCTCAGCTCAGCACTGGGAGAAACATATCAGAGTTATGTAACAAGTGTCCAAATAATGCAGGCAAATCTGTTAGCATTCGGTGCTAGTCTCTCAACACCCCTTCAACACCTTTGGCGCCGCTAACGCTAATGCTAGCCTCTTCAAATATACATCAAAAAGAGTTTAATGTCTCAAAAGCGAGCTGTTTTAACTCGATGTGATACTAATAAGAGTGTATACGCAAGATCAAGCTGGATTTGGAAATTAATTTAAACATCAAAAGCAGTAGAGGTGGACGTCTTTGAGGTTATGTAAAACTACAAAAACACTGTGGTGGGACAGTATCAATACAATAATACAAGGGCGAAATTGTCAATCACACATTGGGGGGGACAGCTTCAATTCTAAATTCTAGTGAAATTCACCTGGTCGTTATCTAAGGGATTATGTCAGCCAAAAACAGGATATTTACCATTCATAGATATGTGCCAAATGTCCGTCAGATTTCGCGCTCTTCTTCTGTTTGTTTTTTCCTAACTCACTGACGGTGCACGAGCTACTAAAGGTATAGGGGAAAACATGACATGGATTAGGTTTTGTTAATGTATAGTGTATAGTCGAATGGATTTGGGAAATGGACCGGCCGGGATTTTATATTTGCAGAGCTGGAAAGAAAGACGTATTTGCAATCACACATTGACCGCATAATTATACAGTATGATCAAATATTGGGGGGGGACAAATTGTCCTTCTTTGAATATTGGGGGGACGTGTCCCCCTGTCCCCCCATAAGATTACGCCTATGCAATAATACAATAAACAGCCTCAGTATGCTATTCTAAGAATCCAAATGGTACATTTGGTTAGCGTCTCGAGTTTGCCCTTTTCTTATTTGATAGAATCTTCTGGAAATTACCAAGAGAACACAAAACAAGGTTCATGTGATGTGCTCCCTTAAGCCATCGTGATGTCACACACATAAACACAAAAAAGGCCATCTTTGTTCAAAGCCATGGGGAAAAAATTATAAAAGGTTCAAAGTCTAATACTGGCTTGTGTGTTCTTTCGCTCGTCACATTGCTTTTGTCATTTGCTGTATTGATTCTGCAGCTGTGGAACGTCATTTATGAATGTCATTTAATATGTCTGACTGAGGTTCAGTGAGGACGCAGAAGCCTCTAGACTTTTTTTTTCTCTCTGGGGCACATGGAAATGTCACTCTAAAGCCGCGTCGTCTTTGTCACAATCACTCTGATTTGCTGTCGTGGATGGTTTTTACCAATACAACTGCCAATCATCTGCTGTCCTCGTGAGAACCGGCTTGTCCCAAAGAAGGCATTGCAGACATTTCACCTCAAGTAATCAATACTGAATGCAAGACTCTTTTAATCACTATGTGCAAATACCTTGTGAGAACATAAACATACACAGTGCCATAGAAAGATGGGCATAAAGATATATAAAGCACTCTGAGACTTACTATAAAAAGAAACCTCAGAGGATTCTGCCTAGTCAGAAATGGATGGGAGGGGTAAATCAAATAAATAAATAAATAACAGCCAAGTTGGCACTTGCTCTCTGCAGAAACATCAATTATTCTGGATCCAAATGGAGGAGCTACACAACTTTCCCATTAAAGGGACAGAGGACAACCGCTGTAACATCTGAGAGGACAGCTTGCAGTTTGCGCAGTAATACTGTGCCACGAGCCGGAAATGAGCATTTATCGTTTTGAGCACAGAGCGATGAACAACCAGCTCATAATCAGTCCGATCTGATGATACTAAAACATATTCTCATGAAATTCTCAGATGCAGCAGCATACATGATTCACAAGGATCAGAAAATCTGCACACACCGAATTCCCAAAAAAGACAGGAAGCTGTGCGTTTTGAAGTAGGTTCGTTAGACTGCGAAGAAACCCGTTCTGGGTTTTCTACACTTTACCTTCCCAATGAATGGCTTTTCTCATGTTTACTAATATTAACAGCAGTACTAATAAATAATAAACTACTACTATTATTAATAATAATAATATTGCAAATGATAGACATAACAGCAATAAAAAAACTACAACTACTAATGATAACACTACAAATAATACTATAAAAAATTATTACTACTACTACTACAAATTATAACGGCAAGAATGTTATAACAAAAAAATATTAAAATAATAATAAAAATAATTTAACAATATAAATCTTATTTTCAAAATATATTATGATTTACAATGCACTTATAGAGACTGCACAGATTCTAGGTGAAATCATTTAAATATTAGCAAAACTAGAAAAACTGTATGCATTGATTTAGTAATTTTATAAGATGCTATAAATCTCTCTAAATTTATCCTGGATTCAGTATCACGATTTGAAACATTTGCAATCTATCCATGATCGTAGGAACGTTGTTACGAGAGCAGCATGACTAGGCTTGTAGAGCGATACAGGTAGGAGAAGCGTCTCACCTGATAACGCAGTGGGATTGGAGGATGTGCATGGTGAAGACGAAACGCTCCGCTGTTCTTCAGGATTATAACTCTTCACCACATCAACGGAGCGAGCACTATAAACACAGTCTGACTGAATTCTCTTTGATGCTTCTCTTGCATAAGTGCTCTCTCTCTCTCTCGCTGTTGTTTGGCAACCCTCCCTCTCTTTTTTCCCCTCTGCCCGCTGTCTCTCTAACTCTGAATTTCCCCTGACTGTTCTTTACGAATTTTTCGAAGAATCCCTCGTGAGAGATTGTCTCTCTCGCTCTTAATCCCTTCCGTGGTCTGTGATTGGGTGTTGTGATCTCTCTTGCGGGCAGTAATCCCGGGTTAAAAGCCAGAGATGGTGAGATTGGGTGAGCGGTGTAATAAAGCAGGAGAGATGGAGCCTGGGATATGCCAGCGCCCATAAACATGCCAACTGGTTCTGTCACCTCTGGTTATTTCCACCTTTATTTACTCCGTACCTCTGTGGGGTATTTATATCCTGCGAGGTTTCATTCATCCTCTAGTCTACGACAAGGAAAACACAGTACAAGCAGTGACAGTGGGTTAATTCAGGGGAATAATATAAATAAATAAAACGAAGGAGGGAGTTTGGGGAAAAATAGAGAGGTCTGAGAGCTCAAAACTCCACCCTATTTTTAGATGCACAGCGATTTTTTTTAATATATTTAAAAAGCAATCTTTCGTATGCACATCTAGGCTGTATGTTATAAAAAATAGTTTTACAAGTTACAGCTATTCTATTTTAATACAAGTTCTGGGAAAAGATACAGTTGCATCTTTCTTCTAAAAATGCTGATTTAGTAAATTTTTCATTATTATCAGTGTTGTTGTGCTGTTAAATACTTTTCAAGATTTTTTTGATGAAAAGAAAGATATCTGTCACCTTCGATTCACTTAATGTACTGACACTGACACATGTGTTTGCAAAGACATGCCAGGTAAACTCAATCGTAAGGGGACTAAATTAAATACTCCCAGTATGTGCTGAAATCAAGGCTTTGCTTTTTAAGAATCAGTAGCAGAGTGCTGCAAGATTTGAGTGGCAGGAAGCTGAGAGTCTTAGGATCTGTCAAGCCGCAAAGAGAAGTTTTGGAGTCACTCCACCTTGCGTTTCCTTCCATCTAAATCTCTCATTGTGTGTTTGCCGTTTCCCTCTCTCTCTCCCTCGCTGTCTCTCTTCTCTCTGCCAGCTTTATGAGAGCTTATTTTAGACCCTGTCTAAATGTGATCTGGCAGCTCGCAGCTAATGTCAGAACAAAAGCCACGTGCACGCTCGCAAAGAGCAGAGAAGAAAAGAACCTGATGGGATGCCGCTAAATGTATGTAAATGTGAATTCACACTTTCATGCGTTTGTCTGGGAGCGCTGGCATATCTGCTTGAGAGGGTAGATGAGATAAACAGTCGGCAAGCCTGAAGCTCACGTGACTGTAGCTGGAGAGATGGTGGCGCTGTTGTCTAATGTGTGTCAGTGTTTATATTAGTGCCACATTGCATGTCTTTTTATCCCTCAGTAGATGAGAACTGCAGGTTTAGTGCTATGGAGTTTGTATATTGGTGCTGGGACTGATTATATAGTACATGTTATTGAACAGAAAGTGCAAAGGACAGTCCCAGAGACGTGCAAAATTATTAAAGGGGTCATGAGATGCAGTTTCAGATTTCTTATTTCCTGAAGTCTGCCAGTTTCAATTGCTTTTGCTCGCTTAATTATCAAAATAGAGTTTTAAATGTACTATTATTTAGTCCCACCAGGATTTCTCTGGACTGTTTTCTGATTATTGCAGCCTTAAATCACTGAATTTGCTCTGATTTTCTAAGAAGTTTGGGGCATTTCTTGTGTTGTTTTGCAATGTAACTATACCACATTCTTGTAATATTGATCTAAATAAAATGCATTAATAAAATGCAATAGATGCATACTTTTGCAGAATACACAAAATGTATAACTTAAAATAAAAATTTGACATCAATTACTCACCCTCACATTATTACAAAGCCATTGGAGCTTTGTTAGTATATAGAGGTTTTTCACATTTGGCTCCCAAACTCTGGAACAGCCTTCCTAATAACGTTCGGGGTTTAGACACACTCTCTCTGTTTAAATCTAGATTAAAGACACATCTTTTTAGCCAAGCATTCGAATAATGCATCTCAACTTTTCCTGCAGTTATATCTGATGAGATGTTCATTATTAATCTTTTAGCTCTGGTTTAACAAATCTTCATTTTCTTAGTTTGAACAGCAGCTACGCTAATTTTGTTCCTATTTGTTCTGTTCTGTCATGGGATTGTCATCTCGTGGTAACTAGGAATTAACAAACTCCAGCCTGGATCCAGAACACTTAAAAAGAGATGATACCAACCCCACAGAGGACTTCAGACGATGCCAACCCTGAAACAACAAACAGCACTACCGAATGCTGGAATTTCAAGGAACTCTTCGAATGTTCCTTGTCTGTTTGATTACGTTTACTAATTGATCTTTATCTCACATCTATGCCACCTGTACATGTACAAACTACTACTATATATACTGTAAAACATTACTTTGGTGTAAAGCTGCTTTGCAACAATATGTATCATGAAACGCACTATACAAATAAATTTTAATTGAATTGAATTTCATTAAATATCATTATGTCAGCTTTCTTATGTGCAGCCTGAACGTGTTTCACAGAAATATTTATTTCACAAATATTAATGCGCACCCAGGCTCGAAATCCCCTTGACAGAAATTGTGATTGAGTTTTGTGTCCGTACAAATGCATGTAAATAAATGGAAACATTCAGAATAATATTTTATATTTACATGAATGCGGTTAAATATGATTAATTGTGCCCGTGCCTGCTTTGTCCCGACAGTGACAAATATGCTGCCTTTAAGCACTCTTTAATAACAGAAATGTGCCGGACACTCCGGTATGCACTTTTATATTAAACTTTTACATTATGTTCAAACTCTGAGTATTATCTAGTATATGTCTACATATCTTTGTGTTTTTCAAAATCCCAAACAGAGTCCAGACATCAGAACATATCCATCTAAACGCGTTACATATGCTGTTTTAGATTTGGGAAATATATGTAATGGGCTAGACCAAAATACATTTTTGGAAGACAACACATCTGTTGTACAGTGGACAAATGGGGGGTGCATTTCTCCAACGACAATGTCATAAACAAACATAACATAAAGCAAGCCTTTAAGGATTCTTTTAATTCTTATAGCCTGTTTTAAGTACAATGTAAACATTATTTTACAATGAATCAATCAATAAAATGGTATAAAATAGGAAAAAAATATATATATTTCATGAAAATAATATAAAGATTACAAAACAAAAGAAAACAAATGGACTGAGTGATAAGCTCACAGAGCGACATCCTTAATGTTTTCTTTGTAACCCCCAGAGCCAAGCCTGCTCTTCTTGCCTTTATTCATAGGGTGGGGGAAGGTGAAAGGTGAATTGGCAAGTTTAAAAGTGACATACTTAGGCCAACATGCAATTAAAATACAATAAATACAATGCTCTGCGGTTTTTAATCATATTGCTACAACTTTGTACACAACAATAGGGCAACAACTTTACAGAAAAAAGAAACTAAATTATAGATACTTTGGCATTACATACAGAATGAATTACCAATATGGCAAGAGACAGTGAAACATTGAGTACATAGACCCTCTTAATGCTATTATGAGATTTTGAAAGTCTTGATTAAACTTTACCTCATGTAAACGCAATACTTAATAATAATAATGCGATTATGCTCATAATCGCAGCAAGCATAATCTTATTAACATGCACAAAGAATTTGACCACTTTACACTCAGCAACATTAAGGAGACTAACTGCTCCAGCTGGAGTAGGTGTGAATCTCTCACACATTCACGCAAAGAGTGCAGCTAAAAGTTGCAGAGCAGGTTTTCCTCCTAAAAAGAGACAACAGTGATTTGTGTTTTACAGTGGACAAACCAGGGGTGCATTTCTCGATCAACAATGTAACTCGCTGATTAACCACCATAGTACGGTGCATTGTTTTGGAAACAAAGTAGCTACACACGACTGTTTCCTGAACACAGTCACATCTCCATAGTTTGAAACACTTTATTCAATTACAGAGGGCCAATGTTAATGATGTCACACGCATGTGAATAACTTATGCTATTTAACTGATTAGAAATCTCCATGACACATGTTGATTAAGAAACTAAACCTTTAAACATGTCCAAAGCTGTAGTTCTGACCACGTTTGTGACATTGACTGTGAACGTTCGTTTAAACTATGCTCTCGGGGAACACCGGATCACTGTGCTAGTAACAACTGAACTTGCCATAGACCATATCTGCAGAATGGATCTCAAAGATCTACAAAATATTGATAAATAAACTACAGCACACAACATAATTTCCATTGCCTTGTTTATTTTTAAATCTTTCTTGCAATGCAATCTGAAGTTGAACTTAAACATAGGTGGTATGATGTACAATCTTCAGTCTGCAAAACTGTATGAACTTTTAATATCAAATGGCTTATAAAACGTCAGATTACATTTTAGAATACACCTTTCCTAACTTTGTAGTACTCTGAGTGCATGACGATGCCCATCAAAAAAGTTAGTTTACCAACAGATAAATGTGATTGTCAATCAAAATTACATCACTTATTTGACAGACTGGCATTTCCTCTTTGATTGCACTGCACACCACAAGTCCAGCTCTATATTCTACAAGATCAACTTTAATCCAACTGGTTGAGAAAACATTGTTTAATAGAAACATTTCAAGCATTTGATTACTAACCACACTCTCATCCTCTATGGGAAATGATGTTTGAGGGTGAAGGTTTCACAATGGTAAGTAGCAATGTGTAAAAGTTCACTAGTGATCACAAAATCATTTTTTTTTTTTTCACTCCTTATGAACAACACATTTTCACACACAATAAAAACTACTTGTGTTTTCTCAGTTTGACTGATTTCAACATCCACAAACAACGCAAAACACAGGAACTTTGGAATTCTGCTAGAGATGGTAGCAATTTTTTACTGCTGTGGTGGGAACTCGCCAGCATCTGTCACTGTTGCAGTGGTGGTGAAGGAGGGGTATATACTGTATATTATATATACACCCAGTTGCGTAATCTTGCTTTGAAAAGTGGTGGACACAAAGACAGGTGGTTGTCACTAGAACGTAATATCAAATGGATCATTACATTCAATGGTGCAGTAAATAATCAGTGACAGAACATGAACTGCTGTTATTTTTAGCCACTTTTCCACTATTGGGCCGAACAGTTCTAAGAAGTGTCAGGTATGGTTCATGTGTATGTGAGCGCGGTACGGTGTGGCA
This sequence comes from Enteromius thamalakanensis, assembly GCA_032357475.1. Lineage (NCBI taxonomy): Eukaryota > Metazoa > Chordata > Actinopteri > Cypriniformes > Cyprinidae > Enteromius > Enteromius thamalakanensis. The sequence continues at coordinate 6,344,977 of JAUCMT010000021.1, forward strand.
CAATTACAAACCATTGTGGGCACAGACAAGCGTACTGAACTGTGCTCGTAGTGTGTGTGGCATCGCCAATCAGGATCTGTTGCCTGGCTGCTAGTTTCTTCGTAGCTTGCTTCAAGAGTTTGCGCTTCCTCATAATCAAGAAAGATAAAGTTTAGCATATGTGGCGTGCTGTCCGAGGGGCGAGCCAAGAGGACGGCGGACACCGAACCCTAGAGGCTTGAACCCTAGCTAGGGCCTTTCATGCCTCCTAGAAAGGAAGGCGCGAGAGCAGCTAAATGGCGGAGGAGAGATGCGGTGCCAACTGTGATTAATCGACCGCACTTCTACTTG
>JAUCMT010000021.1:6348536-6382105 GCA_032357475.1 Enteromius thamalakanensis
CAACCAAGTCCAACAGACCAGTGCAATATTGCCATTAAGTGTAGCAATAGGATATTTAGAAATATAGTAGCCTACATATCAGAAATTCAGGAACCCTATAGGTAGGTAGACCTTCTGTAAACTCTTTTAAACATCCATTCGTTTTTTATTTTCCCATCTACAGGGCCAACCAAAGTGGTCTCATCAGCTTCTTTGTCCATGTTCACTATGTTTTGTTTTCGTCTAAACGCTAGTTGGTGCTCCAGTATAATCGGTCCGTAGAAACTCATCCAGTGAGAAACGTTCCGCAGTGCAAAAATAAGTGTAATTAAAATGCGTTAAAATAATTGTACGCGTTATTTTTGTGTAATTAATTAATCTACATTAACATTAAAGTCTCGGCCCTATTTTTTATTTTTTTTTTACCATTAAAACACAATACAAAACAATTCAAATGAAAAAACAGAATTTGGAAAAAGATAAAATGGCCCTATATACATATGCATCCTACACACACACACAGAGACAATAATTCTAATAGTAATATGTACTATTATGCTATTTAGTACTAACATTTAAGGTAGTGCTATTAACACTAAAACCTATACATACACTACCTAGCCAAATAACTGACTGCTAATGTGACACACAGCAACAACACACCTATCCTTAACAAATCACTAGGTATCTGTGGTCAGCAAAGCGAAAAAGCAACAATAGATGTGCTAAATAAAGAAAAACGCTCAAGGAGAGATCACACATTAGACATTTCACACACATTGAGATGGAGGGTTTTGCTAACTGGCAGAAAACTCTTTTTTTAGAACGTGAGGGGGCAGTCTGTCCTGCTAAACCAAAAGCCTACACATGTGTGTGTGTGTGTCTGTTTGCGTGTGTGTAGAGTAGATGCTGAGGTAAAGGCTGGTCTCTAAGCGTCTGCCTTTAAAGCCCGGCATAGAGGCAACACCACACTCACTGTGAGATGTACACACACAAATGGAGCCAGTTACCTGGAAAACTGAATTATGTAGGAGACTGTGTGCATTGACCAGAAAATTTGAGTTTCCCGAAGTGTCACTATGTGAAATAAAATTCGATAAACACATTCACACAGAAGCGAGGATCATGGGAAACATTGGACCAAGGCAGACTTTTTAAACGTGTGAGATTTATGACTAATGTTGTAGCTAATAAGTATAAATAATGAGTCTGAATTCTCTTGTGAGATCAGTTCTTAACAGGCTCACCGTTTCTCTTCTCCCTCTGATTGGTTTGGGTCCTGCTCCTTGGGCATGTGTTCCATTCACCTTATTTCCATCCAGCAGCCAATCATGTGAGACTGAGGCGGGCCCCACCTTCGAATGCACGCCTGTCATTCGCGGGTTGTGATGAGTCAGATAGTCATCGGATGGCTCTGCGGAGCGGTGCTCGCAAACCAAGCACGCCTCACTCTCCAACTCAGACGGGCAGTGATAATGCAGCAATATGTGATGAGGTCTGCGAAAAAAAAGAGAGAAATAAAATTAGCGTGTGCTCTAATCAATGCAGAATGCTGCAGGAACATACAGTGATGAAAAAGATCCTGAGATCAAACAGTAAGTGTTGCTTTCGTTCGCAAAACTCTGAGAAGTGGAACATTTCCTAGAGAAAAGTTTTGTAAACTAACACGTATTCATGGCGAGCACAAAACTTTTGAGAGCGAATGCAAAGTTTCTTGGGAGAGAACAAAAATATTCTCTGGGAGGTAAAAGCTAAGTCATAATTGTTTCTATGATCCCATATTTTTATGAATGCTTGATACAATAACCAACAATTAAGCATTTTTTCCACTAAGGTCACTAAAATGCAGAGAAATAATTCCTCTGATCTCATATTTTTACGGTGCTTAATACTAACTATAAACTTTTTATTTATTTATATGTTTATTTATTTATAATTAACACATTTTAATTGTTTTTAACTTCATAGCATTTTTACCACTTTTATTTATTAATAATTGTTACCTTTGTTTATAAATTATATACGTTATTTGTCTTGATCTTCAAAAAGTAATTCATTAATTTTAAAATAAATAAATGTGCTGTCAAACGATTAATTGCGATAAATTGAATTGAAAATAAAAGTTTTTATTCACATAATATATCTGGGTGTACTGTGAAGATTTATTATGTATGTATAAATATACATATAGTATATATTTTGAAAATATTTATATAATTTATGTAATATGTCAATGTAAATGTAATAATTTTTTCTTAAATACATACATGTATAAGAGTCTATTTATATATTCATAATAAATATAAACAGTACACACAAATATTTACTATGTAAACAAAATATTTTATTTTGGATCAATCGTTTTAACTGCACTAAAATAAATACATGCATAAATATACAAAGAAATAAATACTCCGCTATAATAACTCTAGACTTTATTCTGCTCTGAATTTGACTGTCAGATGTGTGTACATCCCTCTCCTCTTTAGCTCCCATGTGACGCGCTCTCCGGAGCATCGCTGGCTCACTGGAGACAGCCAGCACACTTTGCAGGAAACAACTCTGATTAGGAGGTCTGTAATCCCATCTTTCCCTTTACCACATACTCTGTGCAAAACCCAGGAGCTCACGTGTACCACCAGGCTGCTCTTTCACTTCTTTGGCAGGAACAATGTGTCTTAAAACCTGTGTAAATCACAAGGCCTCGACTGCCTCTGTAATCTGGATTAGGCGGTAGGACATTGAGAAAATGACGATTGCGGTTCCACAGGCCATGCATTATGATCAGCTGGACCACTTAAAGGGTCACTTGATGTAAACATGTCATCGCTTACAGTATGTCAGCTCTGTTTTTACGACTTAATTTTGTAGGCAGACTGAACTGAAATTTACACACAAGTCTAAACAAAACAGAGCACATACAAGCAAATCTGGGATTTGGCAACTCAGCAAATTGGTATCCTAACTTAGTCTCTGTTTTGCTGTTGTCACAGTTCAATAAGATCAGACTAAGAGTTTTAAAAAAAACGCTGATCAAAGATTCTTTTTATATATAGAATTTCACTGATATATGATCATAAATAATGCAGATACAGTAGTTTTGGTGTTGTCTGTCTGAAAAAAGCAAGGTTGAGCCTCTGCAGGAAAACTGCAAGACCTAAATATTGCTTAACATGAGACATGCTTTATATTAATGACTTAAACTAGCTCATGAGAATACAATTTAGCTCAGCTTTCCCTGTTAGGTACTCTGACAGATACGTGTGCTAACAGATACACTGTTTGAGACGTGCTTTCTCCACTGCATAACTTAAGCTTCACAGGTAAATTCTCACCTCTAAATAAAAGAATGTCACATGAGCATTTTGCATAAAGGCTTGTTCTGACAGCAAGCAAGTCTATGCTAAACTTCACAAGCTTTACTGAAATAAATAAAAAAAGTGTAACTACAGGAGAGCACAATAAGATATACACTTTATATTAGTGCTGTCAAACGATTAATCGCATCCATAGTAAACTTTTTTTTTTCTTCACATATTGTAATAAATGAGTGTGTACTGTATTTATTTATTATGTTCATTAAATACACAAACATATATATTTTTTAAATATATTTACATGTATCTACAGATATATTTATGATTGTATTTGTATGTTATTTTTAAACATATTTAGCATATGCATGTGTTTGTATTTATATATACTTAATAAATATTCACAGTACAAACTCGGTATGTAAACAAAAACTTTTATTTTGAATGCGATTAATCATTTCACAGGACTTTTATATACATTGCTAAAATTTAGATTTAAATTTGTAACCGAGTGAACATTTAATCTGTGCTTTTGTTTTTATTTTAATTTCAATTTAGTGCCTATTTTGCTCATAATACAGCCTAGACCACACAAATAAAATAAATTAGCTTTAAAAATAAAGTCTACTTTTTGTTTGGAGAACAACACTGGGCAGGATGTAGAATCATATATATATATATATAAATAGTCAAACTACAGCCCTAGTTTAATAATTTGGAGATTATCCATATCTAAAAGATCAGTAAAGCAGCAATACCATTAATCTGAATGGAATGCCATGAAGATGTTGCATCTATAAAAGGAAGTACTGAAGTTTGCAGAAAATACTGATATGTATATTGTAATTTGTGATCAACCTAAAAATACAGATATGATTTTGGCTCATACCGCCCAGCCGTAATTCTTTACACAAGTTGTCTGGCCTCATCTACAAACACGCCTTAAGTGAAAACTGATATATCGAGGCAAATTCTCAAAGCGAACCGCTGACAGATGTGCATGGGTAAGTGTATATCGATGTTTCTTTTGTATCTATTATGCTTGCAGTTACTAAGCACACTCCCCAAACACAAACCAGTGTGGAACATGCCATACGGCCTACTGAATCCATCTATGAATGGATGGCTCTGGACCAGAGAGGGGAATTAGATCGTTTTATTGTGTGTGAAGAGAAAGAAACGGATCTGGCGGCTTAAGCTCAAAGCTTGAGAAAGCATGATCACAAAGCCGAGTGCTGCGGTACTCCATGATACTCGTATACTGATATGCTCGCATATCGCTGCATCCGAGCGGCCCATAATCTGACTGTGGAGGCGCTCGGTGATTCAAGCGCATGGCTAGTGTGTGACGCAACCCTTTGACAATGAAGCCAAGAGGACATTTGTTCAGCATTAGTTAATGCTCAGCTGGCCTATCATCTTTCATCGGACTTGCCTGTTCGCATATTCGCCGGCCTAACAGGCCTTTTCATCTGCTTGTCCAGCTGATGTGTGTTCAAGTGTGTTCCTGTCGATTGTGTGTGTGTGCAAAAACATTTTTAAGCAGGTTATTACCAAAACACTGCTGCAACTAAGCACAATAATTAGTCTATTATGATTAACAAAGGATTTGAGAGGATTATGAGTTACAGTATGAGAGAGTAGCTCATTACATAACGTACTTTAAATGGTGACGTCTGATTGGTGGACAGACTTTAAAGGCATTGTTCATCCAAAATTGAAAGTTCTATAGTTTTTTTTTAACCCTCATTTTACAATGACTTTTATTGTTTAGAGCAAAAATTGTTCATGCTGCATTCATAATACAATCAAAGTAAATGAGTACTGGGGCTGTCACAGTCTAAAACCATAAAAAAGTCATAGCCATACAATCACTTTTGAGGAAAGAAGGAAAATGGTTTCTATCCACTGAAAAGGGTGATGTATTTGGTCAACCTTTTTTTCCATTGTAGAGTATAGCCTATTCAGAAGATAATGATGACTAAAAAAGATGACTTTTTTGAAAAATGTACTCATTGATAAAACTTGTGCATTCAGATTAGGGCTTGGCAATTAATCAAAGTAATCAAAATTCATAACCTATAATCGATCCAATTTTTTTCAGGTCGATTATTTCGATTACTTTCCCTATAGAAACAATACCGCGTGTGGAGTCACGTGACCTGCTCCGTTACGTTACCCTGCGTTCACACCAGCCGCGACTTGCACAAATAAATCACGCTATTCATGCGTAGTTGGACGATTTAAATTTTTCCCGCTTCATTCACGCATAAAATTCGCTTCACAGCAAACACGAATTCACGTCATGGGAGGGGATTCTGCCAAAAAGTTTACAGAAGATGCAAGAAATGCACTGTTTAAAATATTAGGATATACAAGAGTTATTTTATTTAGAGGAGATACTGCTTATTTTCCACTTTTAATAAGAAAAACATTAAACAAAATTAGTTTTTTTTTATAAGAACAAAGTGACTGTTAATTTTAGGCAATGTGTGCTTTAATTTCAGTTGTTTGATAATTTCATTGATGTTTAATAAATAATCATAGATAGAAGTGCGTGTTTCCTTCAATTATTTTTAAATCAAGTAATGCACTCTTCGTTCAAAAATCTCTCACTTGTAATATGCAAACATATTTCCTGTACAAAAATCGCCAAATCGCCCAGCCCAGATGACAATTTATTCCCTTTGCAAGTTTTGTTCTGTTTTTTCCTTCTTAACAGCTTTCACTTGCTATGTAGCGTATGGTAGCCCAGAAGTGTGCAACACAACAGAAAAATGGCGCAACACAGCAAAATCAGCACAATGCAACTAAAACAAGACGCAAAACAGTAAAATTAGCACAACACAACATAAACAAGCCACGACACAATGCAAATAGCAAACACAACACAACGGAAACCAGTCAAAGCACAGTGAAATTAACACAACACAATGGAAACTAGGGCTTCACGATTTGTGAAAAATGTCAAACAAGGTCAAAGTTGCAATTTGCGATTGCGATATAATAAACAAGTGGTTTGAAGTACAGATAAATAAAACAAACACCCTAATAATATAATTTTTTATATTTGTACATGTTGTCCCAAAACATTTAAGCAGGATGTAACATATACTTAGTATATTTCTTTTGGTTTTTCTTGTCCAGTGTGCCAATCATTTTCTCAAATCCCATTTGCTAAAATGCGTTCACAGCTGAGGAGAATATATCTCACTATTCACATGTAGTTGGACACTTAAACATTTCGAGTTTACGCCGGTTTCACACTGCGCGCACTGCTCCTGCTCTTCATAAACTCCGCTTCATAGCTAATAGTTATGCATGCAGTAAAACTGGTTTGTTTAACGCGCTACTTAATTCGCGTGAAACGCGCTGCAGGATGTCTAATTGCGTTTTTGCATAGACTTAACATGTAAATCACTGGCGCTTAATGCTTCATTTGCATCTGGTGTGAATGCAAGAACGAATGTCTTGTTACATCCACGAATGCATTTTTTTTATGTAATATAATCAAAACATTCGCTGTTATGTAATCGCAAAGGCTAACTTCGCAATTCCGATATGATTAATCGTGCAGCACTAATGGGAATAAGTCACAACACAATGAAAAGAGCAAAGCACCTGTGAAACCAGTTATAACACAGTTAAATTAGCACAAAATTATGTGTTGTGTTTTTGTTTTTTGTTGTGCTGCAGCAGTTTTAGAGCTTTGTGGATATTTTGTGCACTACCAACACAGTCTCATGACCAATTTGTACATATTTTATATTATTTGTCTAAAACCCCAGTGATTAGGGGCAGGGTTCATACAAATTAATTGAATTGGCAACTCATAACGTCTACGATTTAGCAAAAAACGTGAATTTGCATGAGTAGATTGGGCTAGCACTACTGGGACACTGTAGTACTGGAGCGGTTATGAGAATCAATTACTGTCTGAACAGGACTTAGGAAAAAGAGCAGCCTAAACACTCTTTTAAATATCTTCTTTTGTGTTCCATGAAAAGTTAGTCACAAGGTTATCAAAAGCCATGAGGTAGAGTCACTGTATTTTTGGGTCAACTACAAAGCCCTTTAAGCACCTTTTAAGATTAAAACGTACAGGGATAATCTTGTCACTGCCCAGGCCTGTATACTGTAGGAGGTCTACCTCTCTCTCCTGTTCAGTCAAGGTCAAAGTCATAAAGCCCCATACAATCAAACATACGGGATCTATAAATGTAGCTTTACAAGGCAAGGTTCCTGTTAAACATGCAACTGAGCGAGCACAGGGACAAGAGGGAGATCAGGAGAGAAAGAACACAGCAGATTAAGTTTAATTCCACATAGGGCCATAAACAGGTAAAAAAGGAGAGATGGTGTTTGTTAATGATGACTGTTTGTTTTAGTGTGTGTGTGTGTGTGTGTGTGTGTGACTGTCTTAAAAAGTGCAAAGGGAGCCAAAAATGCACAAAGGCCACATAAATTTTAAAGTGGAGCATTGCAGGTATCTTTGACACTGCACCTGTGTACGTGTGGGAGTGGGTATGCTGTGTGTGAAGGGGCAATGTTTGACATATATGTTGACACAGTGCATACATTGGATATAAAAACTGCAGCAGGTGCAGCTGAGTAAGGTTTTCGGCCTCATTTTTCTTGCTGTAAGTTTGTCGCTGTTTTCTGCATTCTGAAACGTGGCACTAAAACTTTTTTAATTGGCAAGAAGAAAGAGGACTCTTTTTTTCTCTTCCTCTGTTTTCCTACTTTCTTCTTGCCCTTAATTCAATGCTTTTAAATGCTGGTTTAAAAGCAGCAAGAAAAAGAATAATTAGATGGCATGTAGCAGAGCGAATCAGCCTCTGGTAATTAGCCAATCTCTTTCAATCTTTCTCTCTTATTTCATTTAGGATAGAATAGTTCTACAATTACAATTATATTTAAATACACAATTTCAACCACAGCACAATTTAATTACACAATACAGTACGTTCTAAGATGGTTTTTCATCTAGTGGGATTTGACAGGTTGGCCGCTCTGCTTATGAACAGCTAATGACAGAAGCACTGATGATCAAGGAGATAAAGATTCTAGACTGTGATTTGATATGATCTCAGTGAAGGCCATGTTGTGCAGATGCCATTATGCCAGTCACAAGGCACCATCTTTTAATGAATGTTTCACAAAGAAGCCAACGTTAGAAGAGATCCTTACATAACCAGTCAACTCGCTGCCTTTGCAAAAAAAAAAAGCATTTTTTGATAACTTTTTGATAAAAAGATTCCACTTTGCTTGATTGCCGATATCAGGCTAACTAAAGAATCTATTGCACTAATCACACATATGCTTGCTGAGTAGCACCTTCACGTTAAAATAAAACTGAAGAGACACCTTCCTCGTGATTGTGTGGCAGAAATACCATTAGACCTGAGCACAGTCTCTAAAAGCAGAGATGGCGGCAATTTTAGCTTACAACCAGAGATGGAGACCCACTGTGTCAACAAAAAACCTAATGTACAGTATTACAAAAAATACATAATCAAATACAAAATACTAAACAAAGCCACTTTTTTGGTTCATTTGGAGCTGGGCGAGTGTTAATATTGGACCCTGCCTCACTCATCCTCCTTCCCAGCGATTGCTGTTTACATTAGGTGGAGAGGGCTGATAAAGTTGTGTGATTAATGGCTTGTTAAACTGTCTCTGTAAGTCACCACATGCCTGATTATTGTCTCTCGGTAGTTGACCTTTTTGTAGTTGTTACTACTTCGTGTCAGGTTTACAAAGAGTGGATGAGATACTGTATGGTTTAGAAAAGGACAGAAGAAAGAAGTTGAAAGAGAAGAGCAATCAACCAGTTTAGGAAGGTTGGTCAGTGGAGAGTAATAATGCTGGTCTATATGATATAGGCCTGGTTTCACAAACAGGGCTTAGCTTAAGCCAGGACTAGGCATTAGTTTAATTAAGATATTTAAGCAACTTTTACAAAAACGCCTTGTAAGAAAGTATTACAGGTGAGCATCTTAACACAGAACAATGACACGGACATGTTTTAAGATATGTCAGAGCAAGATATTTTTAAGAGACAGCTCAAACAAGCAATTTAGTCTGGGACTAGCTTAAGCCTTGTCCATGAAACTGGGGGCTAATGTGATATAATGCAATTTAATGAATTATACATTTACAAAATGTATATACATTACACACAAAAAGTGACAAAAAGTCAAATGTGAGTCAATCTATCAAGAAGGTACATATATAACCATCGACAATTGTACATCTGACCCCGTAGAATATTTCTTGATGGACAGGGCTGGAACTTCTTTTGGCAAACGTAGCCTCTTCTATCCAACACTTTGCTTTTACAACATAAATCACCCTAGACATTTATTGCGTTTGAATAATCGCCATCTTATCTGAGGAGAAATTTAGCTTGTGTCTGTTTAGCATCTTCTCTAGTTCAAGAATAATGAGGTTTAGGTGGATCTGCTCAAATGCAAGATGGAGACTACGTAGCGAGACGACTGTTATCTTGCGTAAGGTCAGTCTGACTAAAGTCACTTCCCTTAGGCACAGACGGATGTTTAGGGGGAAACAAAAAGGGGAAAGGAAGGGCATTGTGGGAAACTGACCCAACCTCCCCAACACACACAAACACTCCCCTTCAAAGAGTGCATGGCCTCCTCCCTCATTCCACCATGCCTTTGGCAAAGACAGGTCAAGACGCTGCCAAGAATGTGACTGTATTTGAAAAACAAATTAGAGGCTTTTCCCTTCCCTATTTCGGCATTTCTAAGGTGGATCAATCCAAAAAAACAAAACTTTGATGTTCTCAAAAGGTGTTTAAAGAGAGGATTCTGCGAATTGAGCTCTCTGTGGGTTTCCCGGCTTTGTGCATAGCTAAATCATGCTCCATTAATCTTTCACAAGGCCAGTCAGTCAGGCATAAAAAACCCTTTACTTTAAGATGGATGCTTCAGCATTTATTTTTTATTACCGTATACCAATAGAAATTGCTTGAGCCTAGCAACTTATCAAGTCAAATGTGAACTTCCCCTCAGATCATGGCAGATGGCGCGCTGCTCTCCCTCTGACGCAACGTAAAGCCGAACAGACCAAATGCGCAGCTTTCCATCTAATGACCTCCTTTTCAGGGCTGTCAAAATTAAACACGTGCGAATAATTAAATATATTTAAAATGCTTATTGAATTTGACATTGTAAGTGTTTCATTCTGTGTGATTGCTAAAGAAATGATGGGAACATTCACAGCTGATTAAAAATGATTGAAGCTACATACATATACATACAAGTATAATAAACAATGCTGATATCTGTCATTATTTTAAAAGTTGTTCCAAACCTGTATGAATTTTTTTATTTTTTTATTCTGCCATTTTTTAAATGTAATGAAAATGAATTAGGGCTCCTATAGGGTTTACTATATATTTAATATAAAATAAGGGACGGTACATGTTTATAAATAAAGTGTAAGAATGAAAGTGAAATGAGTTATGAGCACTGATGCATATGTTTACATCGTTTTCTTTCCTTAAAAAGAACATGCATAACTATTAAAAATCATTACATTAATTGTGATTAAATATTTGCCTCAACAAACAGCCCTACTGCTTACATATATAATCATCATGAATTGAAGGAGGATACTCAAATGCAGAAAAAAAGAGATAGAACCAAGTCAGAGGCCAAGGAGAGGGATTGGGTCAAAGGTCAATGTGTTTGGACAGGAGACCAGATCTAGCTTCTTTCCCCCTTACCTGTTTTTGCGTACAGTACTTCATACACGTTACCAGGGTCTGTGCCTGGGGAAGCAGTACAGAACTGAGATACCACACGATAAACTGCCTTCTGTGGAGGTTGAGATAACTGACAGAGCCGAAATGCTCCAGCACACTTCCGAGCAAACACAGGAGGTGAGGTTTGGCAGTCAATCAGATAAACAGGTATAGTATTTTTATGAATGGAGCAGAAACCAAGCCAAGTGGAAACAAAGGGAATTCCGATGCGTGTGTGTATTGGCAGAGGCTGGGACAGCCCTGTGGCTTAGTGACACCCAGTAGGTCATGCTGGGAATTAAAGCAGATTGAGAGGTGTGGTACTGTATCTTGGCCAAAGGCCCTTCGATTTGCACATTTGCACACCGGTCTGGGCAATCTCAGCTGCAGGCACTGCCTATCACTAGCTCTCTTTCACACTCTATTACTTTCCCTCACAGAGTCTCAGAAGCTGGAAATATACACACACAACAGCAGAGCAGGAAAAACCAGACATGACAGCAAGTCTTACTGACTTTAAACCCCCTTGGGCTGTTTGTGTAAAGGAACCATTCACCTAAAAATGAAAATTCTGTCAGCGCTCACTCACCCTCATGTTGTTTCAACCCCGTATTACTTTCTTTCCCCATGAAAAACTAAAGACGGTGTTTAATGTTTGAGGTGCCCTCTTGATGCGACTCACTTCAGCTTAAAATAAACTGGAATGTATTGCGCAATTACTTTGTATGAGTAAAATACTGGAAATCTTCCCCTCTGATTAAGTACTCAGTTGTTTACAAAAGTAATTTTTGTAACAGTAGAGGAGAAGATTTTCAGAAATTAACAAATACAATTTGAAAACACGTGAATACAGTATGGATTAGATTATATACAGTGCCCGCCACTAATATTGGCACTCTTGGTAAATCTGAGCAAAGCTGGCTGTGAAAATAAATTGGCATTGTTTATCCTTTTGATATTTCATTCACAAAATTCACAAAATTGTAATCTATCACTGAAGTTAACCAATTGAAAAATGGGGAGAAAAACTCATGATGAAGTAAATGTGATCCTCCAAAAAATGTTGGCCACAATTATTGGCACCCTTTTTTATCTTGGCATCCTTTTCCCAAGATAAAAGCTTTGCAAAAGCTTCATTTTGTCCTCAGTGACTAATTCTTGTGTTGATTATGATGTTTGTGTTTGGATTATTGTCTCAGTGGAAGACCCAACCATGGCCCATTAGAAGATTTCTAACAGAGTCAGTCAGTTTAAGATTTGTTATCTGTAAGTATTTGATAGAATCCATGAAGCCATGTGTCTAAACAAGATGTGAAATATAGCAGAAATATAGTCCCACAATATCAAAACACAGCAGTATATTTCATTGTACACATGGAGTAATTTTAATCCCTGTGTTCACCAAACACATCTTGAGTGATTATAGCTAAAATGCTAATTTTTTTGTTTCATCTGATCATAGAAGCCAGTCCTGTCTGACAAATGAACATGCTGGTGATTGTTTTTGGATGAGCAACGAGAATTTTTTCTAAACCGTCCTGAACAACATGTGCTGAAGTAGGGGCTGTTTGACAATAAAAAAAAAAAAAAAAGTTTTTCTGACCCAGAGTCTTATTTTCTGCACTTCTCCAGCTGTGATTCTTAAAGAGTCTTTAGCCACCCAAACTCTACTCCATTCAACACTCAACTCTATTAGTATGATAGAGAGACGCGTCCTCTTCCAGGCAGCTTCCTAACATTTTATGTTAATTGGAAATTCTTAATTATTTCCCTGATGGTGGAAATGGTCATTTTCACTGCTCTAGCTCTTTTCTTAAAGCCACTTCACTAATTGGTATAGCTCAATTATCTTTTGCTGCACATCAGAAATATATTATTTGTTTTTTCTCATTTTGTTGATAATTAAAGGAATCTGGGCTTTGTTTTCCCTCCTATATATATTTCTGTGAAACAAGAATCCATGGCTGAATAATTTCATTTCCATAATCACCCTGGAGTGCTCAAATCTGTAAATATGAATAGGAATATACTTCAGAGATATTTTACTCATAAAAAAACATCTAGGGGTGCCAAAAATTGTGGTCAACAAGTATTAAAGAAAAAGAGTTATAGCAGATGACGTAGGACATCGGCAAAACTTCATCTCTGGTGAGAAGTGGCGAACACGAAAGCACAGAGAAGATAGTAAAACACAACAATGACTGAAAAATATCAGATATCAGAATATCAGAAAAATATCAATATAAGCCAAGAGGAGATTGATTTTCCTTTGCTTGAAACAAAACGTTCTTGTGAGACTAGCATATTCTCACTGAAGCTGATACTCTATGCCTACATCATTCACTGAAATGCCATATTCTCATGAACATGTGTACGATATTATATATATATAATTCAGATTATATTAGTCTAAAGAGGAAAGTCATATAAACCTATGATGGCTTGGAGGTGAGTAAACCATGGTCATTTTCATTTCTGGATGAACTGTACCTTTAACAGATTTATGCACTCCACATTAGCTAATGAATTTGATTTGCTGCTGAATCATTCAGGCCAATTTGAACTATTTTGAGCAATTTATGCCAACAGAGATTCAGTTTTTATCTACAGTACTTGAGAGAAATATTTAGTTAATAAAACATTTTAGTTTTCTTGCCTATATAAATGACGTTCAAGCATTTACAAAAGTAAATGTTTACCCAAAAATAAGAACTTTAGTTAGGTTTACCAGTTTTAATAGTTTTGCACAGTATGGACGAAAAAAAAAATCTTCTGTGTTCTACAGAATATTGGTAAGACGTGAGGGTAAGAAAAAGATGACATCATTGTTTTCCCAACACTCTGTAGGTTTTCTATGCCAGCTTTCACCACGCATGTGAAGTGACATAACAAACCAGAACATCAGATGCCCTTTCAAGTTGCGTAAAATTATGCAAGATAACTGTGTTAAAGGTGATCTGAGGAACTTCTATTATTTCTCAGGACTCCACCACACAGCTCGCCTGTCACTTTTGAGAGAAAACGTATGTGTTTATTACTGGCAGAAGCATTTGTGTCCTGTAAGTTCTCATAAAATACAGAACAACATGTCCAGTTGTTGCTGTGCATACACACACACACACAGACACACACACACACATACACTGTATAAATCCAAGCATCAGCATGGCATAAAACACACCAGCTGTCGGCCAAATGCATAAACACCAGAGCAAATAAAACCAGAGAACTAAATAAGGCCACATTTCTTCAAAACAAAAAACTACACACTGTAGACCATCATGCAGATTGTGGTGTGAACAGCCTGTAAATGCTTCTAGTGGGGCAACCCACCCCTTGAAGCAACCACACGCTGCTCTCCTCCCGCATCACGCCCCTACATCACCTCACCTGTCACCTCCACCCATCACCTCCTCATCTCAGTCACCTCCGTAATGAGCTATAAATGTAGGGCGCTGTGGCATACGGAGGGCCGAGGGAGCTTGCACGCACCCCAGAGACTAAAGGTGCTGGCGGGTGGGTGAGCGGGGGCCCTCTCCCGGATGTTGTGCAGCCTTGAAAGCCGAGAAGGTGGCGGCGCTCACCAGGATGATGGCGCCTGTGGGAGAGGGGTGATTTTTTTGGCCCGGTGCCGGAGTCGGGACCCATCCTCCCACACTTGTGTGGTCCTGGATCATATTAGCACCCCAAGTACACTTGCATATTGTACCTTCAAAATCCATAATACACATATGTAGAAGCTGGCTGGAAATTCCCGTAACGTTGCCTTAAACATGCACATGCTTGATTAATTCCACATCTCCAGGCAAAAACAACCTCTCTCCCCAACAAATGTCAGGGCACAGTCACACATGTTGCAGCACATGCTTTTCTCTGGACTGTTTGCTTCTGTTTTTTGTACAGAAAAAAAGTAGTTGGTTCAGATTGTCATATAGGTTCACAAATGTTCATAAATAGAAAACAATAGGCAGAGGACCTGACTCTGCAGAAGTAACTGGTGAGTAATAACAAAGAAAAGGACACTGGAGCAATGCTGAACATCTTTCATTTAAACTCTTTTTGCTGTTTTTCAAGAGCTTGATGAAAATGAACAAGGATGAAGAGAAAATGGGGAAAAAATTGTTGGGAAACTGCTCAGAATTCTTGATTTTTTTAATATTCTTTCATACTTGAAAATACTAAAATGAGAAGAACTCTATTTTTATAAAAACAGGTTGAAAGAATGAATGAATGATTCATGACTTACAGTGAAAACCAACAAAAAAATATGCTTCCTGCCTCTAAATTTATCCAAATTCTTCCCTATTACTTAGTCTGTGAAAAATAGTGTATATAATACACCAATACAGAAATCATACTTTATTAATGATACAAAAAAAAAAAGCAATTTGTTGCAGAACATACTGATATAATGCACAAGGTACAGTCCATGATCGGTTTGATATAATTGGTTAAACTTAGTTAAAATTAATAGTTTAATGTTAGATTAGAATGTTCAAAAATGATTCAAATTACTATTTTTTATGCATTTGGCAGACATTTTCATTCAAAGCAACTTACAGTGGATTTAAAATGTTTTGCTGTCCACACAATCATTTGGAACAAAACAATGCTTTACTGTTTGAGCTACAGGAAGGCTTATTAAAACTTTGAGATGAATTATATATTTATACTATATACTACAAATAAATATATTCATGTGTATATATATATTTCTGTATATATATATATATATATATATATATGTGTGTGTGTGTGTGTGTGTGTGTGTGTGTGTGTGTGTTTCATTGTTTAATTGACTTACAATAAGTTATTGTAATTTTACATGATGTCTGGATCATAATATCACATATATTATTTTGCTCAAAGTTATTAATCCAAAAATTATGAAAATGGACCAGGTACTGGGAAGAATATTCGTATGCATACACACACTATACACAAATAAACCATCACACATAAACCTTTCAAACTTTTTAGAGAACGCATTAATAAAAAAAAAAGTGTTAAAATGCAGTTTGCTTTGCAATTTTTAAAGAGGTTGTGAGAGAAATGTGTACGATAAGGATAAAAACTAAGTATTTCTGAAAAACACAAATTCCCATAATCTTATTCAGAGCAAACTAGTCCCAGTCCAAAAAAAGCTAAAGAATGACGCAACAGGCTCAGATATGTGAAGCAGATAATGCAGCAGAAGAGAGAGGTAAATACATGTGGAGGAGGGGAGCCAGGGCTTGTGGCAAATTGCCCCAAGGTTTGAAATGAAACAGTTACTTAATCATTTTTTCTGCTTTCCTCACTTTTCTGCATTCACTTTGTGTCCTTTCACGAAGCCAAGGCCTTACTCCGCACAACGCTAAGGAAAGAAGAAGCGAGATGAAAAACTAGGTGCCTGACAGCTTTTAGCAGGGAATTCATCATTTCTTCCTGTATACATCCAGGTCTGTGAGCAAAGCATCTGTATATGTTTGTGTGTCTTAATCGGGTTGTTTGTGCATCTATGTTTGCTTTTTGGGAATGCGTAGCTGAGCTGTTTTTAATAAATGTGCATGTATAAGACTAAGTCTCTGAGGATAACTCTGTCTATTTATTTTTAGGTAAACACTTTGCTTCCTGTGCCTGTGGATTGTGGGTAATGGGGTTCTACCTTCTTCTTTCTCAGACATACATTATGCATCGCATCTTCATCAAATCCGCAGCGCTGTAGGTATGGCCTCTAAGGGCCCATCAAACACCATGACCTAAAGCACAAATGGCCCCTTTCTCATACAATAATACTGCATTTCTTAGTCTTTTATGGTGCGGTGGCGTACAGAGGAAATGGACTCCAATTCCCAGAGCACTTGCGGTGGGACTTCTCGCACATGCTCCGTGCGTTTGGCAGCTCGAGCTCCATGTGCAGCTGTAATGAGAAGTGCCGGCCCTCGACACTTAATCAACAGGACAGCAGTTTAACGTGGCCCACTAACATAGCATGAGACGGGTCAGTCCTTCCTTCACACTGACGCCTCAAGAGAGTCAGGAAACATTATGGTGCATAAACATTGATCATAACCACACACAGGGGAGGACTGGAGAGATGAGGGAGGGAGAGAGAGAGAAAACCAGAGGAAGAGGATGGAAGGAGGATGAGGCCTCCTTTTTTTTTCTGAGTAACTGCTGGATCTGACAGACCGTCTGTGTGTCCGATCTTAGATGCCACTTGTTGATTGCAATCTAAATACTTTAAAACTGTGTTTAAAAAAACAATGTGCAATATTTATCATCTACAACAGGGCTCCTCAAATCTTACCCTGGAGGTCCGATACACTGCAGAGTTTGGATCTAACCCTAATCAAACACACCTGAGCATGCTAATTAGTGTCTTAAGGATCATTAGAAAACACAGGTAGGTGAGTTTTATCAGGGTTGGAGCTAAACTCTGCAGTGCATCGGACCTCCAGGGTAAGATTTGAGGAACCCTGTTCTAGTGTATTTAACCCGGAAATGTCTGTATGTTGTCACGGTTCGTTGTTACCTGTTACGTCCATTCGTGTTCCTAGTTTCCTGTTGTTTTGCTCTTTGGATTACCCGTTGTTGATTTTGCCCGAACCTGGACTTCCCCTCTGCTTCTTCCCCAAGGACTCAGTTAACTGGTATTTCGACACTTTGCTTTGTTTTTCGACCCCGCCTCTGTCTTTATCTCTGATAACGTTGTCTGCCGGCGATCTTTCTCTGTAAACCCTGACTTTGATTCTAATTAAACACTGTTTGCATGCCTCGCATACTCTATTTGTAACAGATACTTTATGCCTATGATGTAAAAGTCGTGAATTACTGCAGGTTGCCTTGAATGTTGTATTGGTTGCCTTTGAATAAATAGAAAACATCTCGGAAATTTGCATTAAGAAAAAAACACACTTAAAGTGTGTTACTAAACAGACACAAAATAAAATATTAAATCTTATACAGTTGTAAAGCAGTTGTTATCCTCCTTTTACTGGGACATGAGTCCAGGTAAATTATCACTGATCCTGGTCCTTAAAATGTAGATTACTCAAAGTTTAGATCCAACTCTAATTAAACAACATATCTACATAAAAATAGTAATAATAATAACAATAATTTATTTTAATGTATAGTACAGAAACCCTTTTGGGACATGGAAAAATATATATGAGATGAAATGAAAAATTCATGTTCTCTTGCAATAGTATTACCCCAAGAAATGCAGACATCTATAAAACAAAGATGAACACAATACTGTGTACTCTACATTAAATTACCTGTAAATAGCCTTGTGATATATTGTGATATATCCAGATCTCATAGGTAATATGCCTTGTCAGTTTTATTTTGTTTTGAGTAAATAACACCTGACCGCAAATGCAGCCAGGCGTTCACGCAAATCATATGAATGTTTACTGTGAGGCGAGTTAATTTGTTCTTTCTAAACATCATCTCGTCTTGTGTGCTGTTCACATTCTCTCTAGAGTCCTTGGGATGGGAACATTTTTACCTCCTTTTCGTACTGTGTCGACCAGTGTACGAATGCAAGTACAGCCTGTGGTAAAAACAAGGGTAAATAGTTTTTAATTGGCAAGTGCATCCAGTGTCTCTGGAGCTTGCCGAATGACAGATAAATCGTCTTTCTCTCACTTTTAGCTTAAAACGGTCCCTCTGCGATTAGACCATCTGCTTTAGGTGACGCTACAAGTCACTTAAACACTCTTTGTAAAGTGATTCGAAGATGCAGCTGAAATATTGAGCGGAAGAAGCAAGACGACAGAAGAACTAAACATCTGAGCTGAAATGAACAATGACCAGCTGTTAAACACGTTGATGTACAGTCGCAATTGCCAAAGAGTGTTGGGAACAACATGACGATTGTGAAAATAATGATCATCCAGGCAAGTGATTACTGCGGTAAAGCTTGAGGCTCGCTGAACCCTTAAAGAAACAGTTCACCCACAAATAAAAACTGTCATTATTTACAGTACACACTCTCATGTTGTTTCATGACCACATGCTGTTAGTTTCTCGGTGGAACACAAAAGTGCATTTTTTGAAGAACGTGTATTGTGGTATGATGAATGACAGAATAGACAGTTTCTCACAAAAGTGAGTGCACCCCTCACACTTTTTAGAATTTTTTTTAGTATACCTCATCAAGGGATAATATTTTAGAAATTAAACTTGGATATATATTTTAGAGTATTTGATGTGCAACTTGTATAGCATTATTGTTATGGAGGAGTGGAGGAGGATGCCAACAACAATCTGTGCAGCATTGGTGAATGCCATGCCCAGGTGAATAAGGAAGTGCTAAATAACAGTGGTGCCTTTACAAAATATTGACATTTTGGACACAATTTTGACATGTTCACTTAAGGTGTACAAATTTTTGGTGCCAGTTATTTGGACAACAGTGGCTATATGTTGAGATATTTTTAGACGATGGTAAATTTGTACTTCTTTACAAACTGCACATTGACTACTCTAATGCTGTATATATCCCAGGTTAATTTATACAGTACTGTCCCTTGAGGAGATATAAAATCTCACTTTTGTGAGACACTGTATAATATTATATACTGTATAATATTATATACATAAAGTCCTGGTCAAAAATATCAGCACCCACAGCAATTCTGTCAGAAAATTGTTGGAGTCAATACAATTCCACACAGAACCCAAAAGAATGTACTGGATAAAATAATTGCCACCCTTATCTTTTACTGAAATTGTGGACCACTCTTCTTTTGCAAACTGCTCCAGGTCACTCAGATTTGAAGGATGACTTCCCCCAACTGCTGTTTTGAGATCTCTCCACAGGTGTTCTATGGGATTCAGATCTGGCCATTTCAGAACTCTCCAGCTCTTGTTTGTAACCAATTATGAGTGCTTTTTGAAGTTTTGGTTTATTGTCCAGCTAGACGACCCACAAGCTCTGGTGGAGAGACAGTTTGTTTAGAAGTTATTTATTTATTCAAACAATCCTTTGTTTTGATCATTAATTTTGCTCTTCTGTCCATGTCCAGGAAGGTTAGCTACAGTTCCATGGGCTGTAAAACTCTTGATGATATTGCACACAGTAGACACAGGAACGTTAACAGGAACATTAAGATCTCTGGACATGGACTTGTAGCATTGACATTATCCATGATTTTCCACCATTTTGTTCTGTAAAATGCACAGATAACTTTTTACACTTATTTTCTTATCCATGCTCAGTGTGACACAAATCAACTTTTATCCATTTTTACTAGTTGCAAGTGAGAATACAAAATTGTCCACAATTGTTACAAATTACATAAATACAAATTACAGGAGTATTGCATACTTGACAAGCAATTATTTCATTTTCTGACATAATTGCAAGGGTGCTGATATTTTTGGCCATGGATGTGTAATTCAAATCAACTGTCACTCTATACAACTTTTGTTATATCATAATGAAAAAAAAGGCAATTTTTTGACCTAAAAACCTTAAAGATAGGTAAAGATGTTCATGTTCAAAAAAAAACAAAAAACATCATTAACCTTAACTACTCTCCATACAGCCATAGTAACAAGCAAAACTGGTTATCAGCACTCTTCAAAATGTGTCTGCGTGTGTGCATGAACAAACTGTGACACTGAATGGCAAGATGATACAGGTATGGAACAACACAAGGTCCAGTGAATGCACAGATTTTGAGTGAACTATCCCTTTAACAGTGCTTAGCACTTGTTGTTTACAGTTCTCAATAGATAGACCTTGGAATTTTAAATGACAAATCATCCACCGGGGCATATTGTGCCTATAGTGGTGTTCTTGTCTAAAAATATTCTTTGCCTGTGGTAGCACATAGCCCCGTCTCTAAAAAAAAAAACAGCAGCAGTTCCTGTCGCTGCACTGTGTGGCTGTCCATCTGGGAGGCAGCCTGCATACACTTCTAAATGAGAAAGTTGGGTCTGATCGTCCAGCCATGACAAAAATAGATTACTCTGGGAAAAAAAAGAGAGCGGAGAGACCAACAGAGTGAGTGTGTGTCCGTGTGTGTGTGTGACTGGATCGATCGGCATAAGGTAGACAGTAGTCTTTTAGAATCTGAAGTACAGAGTGCCTGTTTTAAAAGCTGCTTAAAAAGAGGAAAAAGGTCAAACAAACCTTTCAAAATTAAGTTTACATGAAATTAGGAAAATCGAATTCATGTTGAGCTTCACATTTGGGAAATAATCTTCAAAATGTAACAAGCAAAAAATAATTAAAAAGCAAATAGAGATAAATGGAGGAAAAAAATAAAACAATCTGAATCTTAATAATATCTTAAACCCTACTTGAACATAGAGTAAGGTTTCAACATTGCCTCATACTGTATATGTATGTCTATTTTTATTTTCCCCAAACATGTTATGACTAACATCTGAAATGACTCACAGTACATAATTAAGAAAACTATTTAACATAATGATTTTGTGCTGTTTTAACCTTTTGTTTTTCTTTACTTTTTTTCCCTTAGAAGAATAAAAGTGCACAAACCAATCAGAAATAAACATACCTTTTTACAGTATAGTTCTATGCATTAGTTGTTAAAACCATTAAACATGTTTGGTCCTATGGCAATAAAATCAAAAGAAACATACATTACAATACCAGACGGTTGGTCAGTAGTGCTTAGGTTTGGAATCAGAAAAAGGTGTAAGTGTCAGGGAAAAAAACAACTTTTTTTTTCCAAATAAGTGCAAAACATTAGCCAAGAGCTTGTGTGATACTGTTGTTGTACGTCAGAACCATGGCAGGTAAAAAATAAAAATACACAAGGCATACAGCATTATATTTACAAGGGCCTGTATGCATTTGAAAACATTGCTTTTGATAAATGTGCTAGGGTTACTATGGAAACAAAACATGTCCATTAAAGAGAGAGCTCATTGTGTCTAGGAGAAAAAAAAAACTGTTTTGCTGCATGAACATCTAGGACACAAAACAAGGTATTGGTATTGTGTAATTTCCTGCCAAATTGATTATGAAAGGCATCTTATTTCATTTTTTACTATGCAAGTGATGGCACAAAAATCAGCACAGTGTTATAGATTCTGAGGGTGGTTTTATCATGTTTCTACTGTAGGTGGTTTTGTATTAGCCCTGACCCAAAAGTGTGGTCACATTTATTGGTATTCTGTGAATTTTTAAAAAATAGATCAATGTATTTCAAAAACTTAAAGTGAAGGAGAAGGATTTCTTCACATGCATGATGTTTAAGTTGGTCACACAGATTCATTTACAGTAGCTGACCAACAACAAATGATTTTCCGTGCTTCGTATATTTAATTTGAATACTGAACCGTAGCAATACGTACCTACATAAATAATAATATTTAATAAAAACAGAGCAATACATACCTATATGAATGTAATTAAAATGTGCCAGGTTTTATTTATATTGCACCTGTATTTTACCGCCACTCAGTGTACATTTCTCTTTCAAACTGTGGCGAAACGTGCAGTAAGGTACATAAAAATGGTGTTGCACAAAAAGTACACTGAGTTATGTATTACCAGATTGCAAAATAATGATCCCCCCTCATTCCCCGTTGTTTTTTTTTCTCTCTCTCTCTTTTCATCAAATCAGTATGGAAGCCCGTTTCTGCCACTGTTTAAAAAATAAAAAAGTTTTTTTTTTTTTTTTTCTCTCTCTCTCTTTTCATCAAATCGTATGGAAGCCCGTTTCCGCCACTGTTTAAAAAATATATATTTTTTTTTTTTTTTCTCATAATTCTGACTTTTTAAATTTCTAACTCAGAATTGTGAGTTATTAAGTAAAAATTGTTAGATATAAAGTTAGAATTGCGAGATATAAAGTAGCAATTACGAGTTACAGTATGAAGTCAGAATTGCGAGATGTAAAGTCAGAATTGTGAGTTATAAAGCCGCAATTGCAAATTAGGAAGTCAGAATTATAACTTTTCTCTCTTCATTTGCAACACGTTCTTTCTGGCAAAGCATCATAGGAAACCACAAAATGTGATTTAATGATTGGGGTCATTATTCGTTTTGTATGCTTCAACCCAGATAATTTTTCTGGAGAACCCATCAGTGCATCCATTTATACACATTCCGTAAGGTTTTAACATATCTGTCAATATGCCACACATAGTTTGTTATACACGACTGCGACTGTTATACATGCTTCGCCGTAGATGACCACGAGCACGCAGATCAACTCATCATCCATCCATCAATCGCATCAACTGACGGACAGTTTCTCTGTCTGTAATAACCCAGACAGCCAACAGCTGATCTTAAAAAAATGTGCCACTTCAGCCTCATTTGTTTTATCAAATCTATTTCAATCTAAATTTATCAAATGAAAAATCTCGCAATTCAGACTTTTTTTCTCATAATTCTGACTTTATATCTCGCAACTGCGACTTTATAATGCACAATTCTGACTTCATAACCCGCAATTCTGACTTCATAATTTGCAATTCTGAGAATAAAAGTCTTAATTGTGAGATAAAAAGTCACAATAACTGGAAAAATAGCCGGAAACAGGCTTCCATAAATCAGTTGTATACTTCAATGATGATGATGACATATTTTTGACACATTTGTGTCAGCAGACTAAAAGGACTCAAAAATGAATCAAAATCCTGAATCAAAATCCTTACAACTTTATTTCACATGAACATAAATTTTATTTGTATTTTATTTTATAGTGTTGTAACGAAAGAGAGGCGAGAATGCAAGCGGATTCATAAGCAGGTTGTTTACTTAAAAGAGAGGTCTTACAATCAGCAGCAAACAGGATTAACGTACAAAAGCAAGAGAGTAGTCAGTGTCCAGGCCTGGGTCGGTAAACGGTAAATACAATCCAAAGGGGAAAACAGAGACAGTGGTCAAAAACAGGCAAGGTTGATAACAATTGATCAAAAAACAGAGATAAACACGGAGTAGTAAAACCATAGAAAGACAGTGCTATGGAGCGTGACAAACACTCAAACATACAGAGACTTTATCCACTTAAAACTAGAACAGTGGGTGGAGACTTGCAATGACAACAAATGAGTGGCATGAGTACTGAATGAGAGTCCGTGAATGAAAACACAAACACACACACAGTTCGCTGGGCGCTGGAGTGCCATCCAGTTGCCTGAGCTGGCCCATCCAGCTGATCATGACATAGCCCCCCTCAAAGGAGCCACTTCCAGATGCTCGAGACTTTAGAGCCGGAGGGAACGGCCACCAGGGTGGGTCAGACGGCGGAGAAGCCCACCAGGGCGGAGCAGAAGACGGGCAAGCCAACCTGAGTGGAGCACATGGAGGAGAAGCCCACTGGGGCGGAACAGACAGAGAAGGCACCCTCCAGGGTGGAGTAGGTGGCGGAGAAGCCCACCCAGGCGGCGCAGATGGCAGAAAAGCCCACCAGGGTAGAGCAGGCAGCAGAAAAGCCCACCTGGGTGGAGCAGGCGGAGGAGACGCCCTCCAGGGCGGAGATGACCACTTGGGCAGACCAGGCAGTGAGGATGCCCTCCAGGGCAGTGCAGACAACTGTACAGCCCTCCTGGTCTGGCCAGACAGCGACCTTGCCCTCATGGGCTGAACATTCCATGATAATGCCCTCCTGGGCCAAACAGTCCATGATAACACCCTCCTGGGCCGAACAGGCAACAACACCATCATCCAGGGTGGAGTGGATGGCGGCACAGCCCTCCTGGGCCGGCCTCCGAGACCGAACAGCCTAAACTAGCACCTTTCTGGGCTGACTAGACAGTGATGGTGCTGTCCGAGACCAAACAGACTGAGATAGCGCCCTCTAAGACCGAACAGCCTAAGCTAGTGCCTTTCTGGGCTGACTAGACAGTGATGGTGCCGTCCGAGACCAAACAGACCGAGATAGCGCCTCTCAAACCAAACAGACAATGATAGCGCCCTTTGAACAGGCTGTGCTAGCGCCATTCTGTGCTGAACTGACCATGATCGGATCAGACAGGGTCTGGCAGATGTGGCCACAATGAGTCCTGATCACAGACCGGGTCTGGCGGATCCAGCCACAATGAGTCTGGATCACAGACTGGATCTGGCGGATCTGGCCACAACGAACGCAATCGACCGACAATCGTTCTTTGGATGGGGCGACTGGAATCTACTAAATGTCACACGGCACCTCAGGCCATGACACAGGGTTAGGACCTGTTAACTGCGGCTTTGGTACCGCGAGGATTGGCAACAGTTCTCCTGGCGTAGTAACCGGAACAGACAGGACGCTACACAGTTCCTTACACTGTGCTACGGGGCTAGGACCCGTCAGTTGCGGACTGGGTACCGTGAGGATTCGCAACTGTGCTCCTGTCTGTATGGACAGACTGGACACCACACAGCCCCTCTTGCTGTGATACGGGATTACCACCCGTTATTTGCAGGGCTTGAAATCGTGATGATGGGTGGGGTGGTCATCCTGGTTAGACCAGACGCTTTCACTAACATCAATGGGAGGTCTGTTAAACTGGAAATTAATCTGATATCTCCAGCAGAAGATTTCTTGACTGTGGGCTGGTTCTGTGTGTTAGGAATGACAGCCATCTTGTGCATGGACTCAGAAATGGTGGCCACTTTATACACTGGCTCTGGAGAAACAGCCATTTTGTAAGGTGACTTGCAATCGGCGGCCATCTTGCACGGCGTCTCGCGATCGGCAGCCATTTTGTACGGAAGCGGGGGCGCCAAATTGCAAAGTGCAAGCCACGGGCTCACGCTGACGTGCGCTGCACGCTGATCAATCTCTCCGTGATCGTGTGAGTGATCTTGTTCTTCGACCTCACCCACGGTGAATCATGAACCTCAAAACAGCAAAACAAAGTCTATAAGTTGTTCCAGAGACCAGTTGGGATCGTCGTCAGGAAGAGAAAAAAGCAAATCAGTGTCCAAACCTGACAGAAACAAGTCCTTGATCTTTTGTGCGTCCTCATTCACGCGGTGGCTGATAGCAAGGAAATCCTCCACATATTCCTCAATCTGGCACCCCTCCTGAAACAAGGAACAAAGCCGAGAGGAAGGCACAGAGAAGTCTCGAGTCTCGTGCTGATCCAAACAACCATTGGATCCTGCGTGACGTCCATTCTGTAACGAAAGAGAGGCGAGGATGCAAGCAGATTCATAAGGAGGTTGTTAATTTAAGAGCAAGGTCTTACAAACAGGGTCGATCAGCAGCAAATAGGATTAACATAGAAAAGCCCGAGAGTAGTCCAGTGTCCAGGAGTGGGTTGGTAAACAGTAAATACAATCCAAAAGGCAAAACAGAGACGGTGGTCAAAAACAGGCGAGGTCGTAACAATAGATCAAAACCACCCGCTTCGGATTTTATTACTCAATTGAATGGGCGTGTTATAAGTCATCATCATCCCATTCATGTGGGTCAGTAGGGGCCTGCTGCACCTACTGGTAGGCTTAGAAGGATGTTATCATCCATAGGACTACAGCTCCGGACCTGCTGCACCTACTGGTAGGCTTAGAAGGGTGTTATCATCAATCAATCGTTTTTTGGTCACACTGTACGGCAATAATACTGTTTTTGTATCATAGTAAAGGGTAGGTTTAGGGTTGGGGTAGGTGTAAACAATCTAATCGGTAGAAAAATTAGTTACATTTTTAGTTTTACCAGTAGGTGCAGCAGGCTCCTTCTAACCCATATAAATGGGCTGATAACCACTGATAACGGCCCATTCAATCGAGTGATAACATCTGAAGCGGCCCTCAAAACACAGAGATAAACACAGAGTACCAAAACAATGGGAAGACAGTGCAATGGACCGTGACAAACACTCAAACATACGGATACTTTATACACTTAAAACTGGGTCATTGGGACTTGCAATGAAACACCATGAGAACAAATGAGTGGGTGGAGACATGAGTACTGAATGAGAGTACATGAATGAAAACAGACAAAAACAAACACTGTTCGCTGGGCGCTGGAGTGCTATCCAGTGGCCTGAGCTGGCCTATCCAGCTAATCATGAAATCATGTATTCCTTTTTTACATAAATACATTCACTTTATTGTAAATGAATGTACATTGTATGCACTACACAAGTCATATTTGATATGTCACAATTTCAGTTCAACAGAAAATTCAGTTATAAATCGAACTATGCATTTATTGAAACAAGTAATAGTTTCCATTGCAACAGGTACAGATGCAATGACTTCAATGAACTCCCCTTGATTCCTCATTCGAGTATAACATGTTCAAGGGTTATGGGTTTGTTAAAATCAGCACTATGTTAGTCATGAATGAATGTACTTTTTTCAAAGTGAAACAAATCACTTGAGAAGTATCACTTTTTCCTTCCTGTCTTTTACCAAACAAGTTTTATATACACATCTAACTAACTAGCTGATAAATCACACCTCTCAAAGTCTTCCAGAGTTTTTGCATACTTACATAGCGTGTTCATTACTCATATTTAAATTGACTGCTTTGAGGCATCCAGTAATAAGGAAATATGATGGTTTCCTTTTTCCATTCCCTGAATATCATCTCTAATTACATTTATGCTTCATGTCTGTATTAAATGAATGCTCTCTGCTATTGCCTCTTCATTTCTGTTAGCATTCCAGAAAGTTCTCGCACACTGGTATAGTGACTCAGATTACTGCTTTTAGTTATATGTATAAACAACCGTGTAGATTGGTATTCATTCTGCTTTGCCCGTGTTTACTGAGGAAGCAAGCTTGGCTTCCAAATGCCTGCTTTTGAATACTCTATTGATCGCTGCTGAAGATGACTGGTGCATGATGATGCCACCGATTCATACGGTCAAATTCTTAACAAAATAAGACCAGGAGAGAAAATTAGCCAATTGTGTGTGTTTGTTTGTGTGTTTTAGTGTGAGTGAAACCATGTGAAGTACTGTGATTTGGGGTTTTG
The DNA here is from genome assembly GCA_032357475.1 of Enteromius thamalakanensis. NCBI lineage: Eukaryota > Metazoa > Chordata > Actinopteri > Cypriniformes > Cyprinidae > Enteromius > Enteromius thamalakanensis. The sequence goes on from JAUCMT010000021.1 coordinate 6,376,496, forward strand.
AAAAAAACAACAACGATTGAATAGAATTCGTTGAGAAATAAATATGTAAATGTGGCCAAAAATCAAAAGAGTTTAAGAATTTTCATTTGCCTCTATTGGCACCTGTCTTTTTATAGTGAGTTTAGTTTGTAGCATAACAGAGATCATAGAAAGTAAGTAAATGAAGATCTGGGGAGGGAAGCTGTTAGCTAGATTAGCATCTTCAGTACCAGCCGCCTTTGCACAGGTGAAATGCAGTTAATTAAAAATCAGCCTGTCTTAGCTTTCACAGTGCTCATGACATCCGTGCCTTAAAAAAAGAATTTATTATAATGTTAATGAATGTTTCATTACTGTGATTCTGCTATACATAGAGTAAACTCATCACTTTTGGCATTTTTGTCTTGCAATAATGCCTTGACCAAAAAATGAATAAATAAAATAAATAAATAAAATAGTAGATTAGATAGATAGATAGATAGATAGATAGATAGATAGATAGATAGATAGATAGATAGATAGATAGATAGATGTACACAAACACACAAAACAAATGTGCATATCAATTCCATATCAAACAGTAAATGAAAAGTACTGAGATGACCTACTGATTCTTTACTGTGCATTCAACAGATACGTTACTATCTCATGCTGAAATAAATGTCTAATAGCTTCAGCTAATCTTGTTTTGTCCTATGCTTCTCTTTTCTAGTCTTGTCTTTCCAGCAAGGCTTGATTTTCCAGTCGAAACATCTGTCAGGCGATTCACAACCACATGTCCACCACATGTCCACCCCCCACTCTAAAGCAAATACTTTGACAGGTCCTTCCTAAAAATGCGACCCAGCATCCATTATGCGACAAAATTTATCACAGCCTACCAAACAACATTGACACTGACGCGGACTGTATGAAATGCAATAACAGAAGCCAGGTGGGTCTGTATGTGTGTGTGTGTGTGTGTGTGTTTGTGTGAGTGATAATAGGGAAAAAAAGAACTGTGATATTTATCACAAACCCTACTTAGAAACCCTGCTTTACATATTCACTTTACACATGCACATCATTTCCACAGCGCCCTGCATATATTCCATGCATCCTCTCTATAACAGACGCCAATATGTAATTTTGTAACCCCCCGTCTCTTTTTTATTTTTTGACGTCTGTAAGTTGCACCACCAGCAGCTGTAGTAATATGTTAAGCAAATGCTTCTTTCTTCAAAATGGTGGTTTGTGGCAGACAGCTCCATTTGGCTGATAGCTTCTCCCAGTATGGGTCCGGGTCTGCGTTTATCATTCATCCCCGCTCTCTGCGCATAAACGACACCACGTGTCATGTCAGTCTTCATTCCTTTATATCTTTTCCACCCCACGCTATCAATATGAGTTAAAGCTCTAATTTCCTACATACATTTTTCCTGCTTTTATTTATTTATTTATTTATTTATTTTTTATCCACCCAATGTGATCTATGTTGTTCTTAGTATAACATCCCTTGGTTGTATGATCTGATAAGAGAGCATTCTTAGATTGTTTGATGTTGACATTAAAGGCTATGTTAACATCTATGCTGTTTTTTGCAAAACAAATAAATAAATAATCTGGTTTCAAAGGATAGTTCACCCAAAAATGACAATTGTGTCATTCATTACTCACCCTCATCTTGTTTTAAATCTTCATTGCTTCATTCATACTCCGAACATAATTTATTTATTTTTTAATGAGATCCAAGAGCTTTCTGACCCTTCATAGATTAAAAAATTAAAATAAATAAATACCATGTTTAAAACCCAGAAGGAAAATACACAGTCTATGCATAATCAATAGTTAAACCCTAAAGCTACAATAAAATAACACAAATAAAACAAAAATAGCGACTTAACTCAACTTTTTTACCATTATTATTATTCCAGTCAATCTTCTAAATGCATTCATGAGAGTTCCCACAACATATGTGAAAAATATTTTTTAAATTATGAAAGTCTTATTACCCTTGACACAGTTGATCGATTGATTGACATTGGTTTGGTTGGTTTTAGTTGCATCTATAAGTTCTTAATGAATTTTTACAATAATGTTAAAGGACATAAAATGGATTTTCATGCCCAGATGCCAATACCCAAACACATTGCAAAAGAGTGTGCAATATTTTACTTCCAAAATTAATATTATTAGAGATAAAACAGAAACTGTGCAGCCGTCAGCTATTGTATCGCATCAAATGCAATGCAGATCACCTAAGGAAAAATTCCACTCATTCTCTACCATAGGAGAGGAAGAATTGTATAAACTTGTTAAATCATCTAAGCCAACAAAATTTATGTTAGAACCTATGCCATCTAAATTATTAAAAGTGCTGCTTTCAAAAGTCATAGATACTCTTTTTTCTATTATTAATTCATCATTGTCACTGTAAAAAATTAAAAGTTGAGTTAACTTTAAAAGTTGAGCTAATCTGCTGCAAAGCAATTTTAAGTTTACTCAACTTCTGTGGTAAAAGTTAAACCAAATCATTGTAGAAGGTGGATTGAAACTGCTGGTGGTATACCTCCCTCAGTAAGTGGATCCGACCTTCCTCAGTAAGTACATCTAACTAGTCATCACAAGTTTGTTGAAAGTTAAAAAGGGGATTGAGTGAACTGTAGCAAACGTGTAGGGTCAACTACAGACTTCGAGTTCAGTAAACTCAAAAAAGCTTTGCAGCTGGTTGCCTTAAATTTTAAAGTTGATTCAACTTAACTTACGTCTTTTAATCATTTAATCATTTCATTCCTCTCCCCATCCTAGGTTTTCTTTGTCCTGTCAAAAGCTGAAACAGGGGTTTAGCCAATGAAGAGCAATTTTCTATGAAATGCTGGTAATACACCACCATGCCTAAAAAGGAACTGATTTTACTTGCGGATGGTGTAACACCATCACTCTCCATCAACTTTTCTCAGATTTGCTCACAATGGCTTAAATTTTTGCTGAATCACTGGCGACCCTTTCTACGGACACGATATGACCCAAACATTTGAATGACCTTCTCAAAAGTCTACATTTTGAAGGAGACAGTTTCAAATTGGGATCTTTTAGACGTCGAAACACCATCTCAAGCCTCTCCAAACTCTCCTCTTCAGTCTTTCCGAAAACCAACAAATCGTCCAAAAACACAAAAGACTTATGATTTCCTTTTCCTCCATTTCGTTTAAAGTCTCTTTCAACTTTAAGTAATGTGATAGACGACGATATGGGAGACGAAAAGGCCAGTCATCAGTAACTCTGATTCGAAGACAAAACCCTATTGCCTCGCCACAGTCCAAATTGTGCCTCGAAAACAAACTTTCTTAATTTTCTACAAGGTCAACAAGCTTGTTCTTCCAAAAGGAAGAGACCTCACAACCCATGACATTCAAATCGCTCAGCCCTAGGTCATGTAACCTTTTGTCACGAGCTGGAGGCCGTGGCGAAGCAGATACAGGAGTTGCTGGAGATACAGGCCGAGATGAGGGAGCGGAGAGCAGTTCTGGAGTCCTCCCGGGTGAGTATACAGCACGATACTCTGACCACCTCTACTCCGTGTGCTTCTCTGCAAAGGTCCCATGCACGCTATCCTCCAAGATGTCCTTCACTCCGGCGCTGGGACACAGACCCTGGGTCCAGCAGCAGCGGAGAACACAAGGACATCTCCGCCTCCGGCCTTCGAGATCTCCACCCGGAACCGCTTCGCTGCCCTCCGCGAGACGGAACGCAACGCTGTGAACGTCGGAGATTCCATTGTCCAGGACCACTTCTTCCACTTTTTGTTCTGAACACTTAAGCGATAGTACTTGCACTGTCCAGTGTATAAAGACTGTGTCTGTTCCTCGAAAAGTGAGGTCAAAACATAAACTTAATGCAGGATCTAGAAAAAATTAAACAAGAAAAAAACAAAATAGATGAACAGAAATTATTTTTAAAGCTTGGGCTCCTAAACATTGGATCACTTGCACCCAAAGCAGTTATTGTGATGATGTTTTGATGTACTGTGCTTAACAGAAAGCCTGAAGTAAGGACTGAAATATATTACTGTTATAAATATATTAGCTTTTTTGCTCATGTTTTAATTTAGTAGACCTCTCGTATAGAGAACCAAAAGTTGTTTTATTTTACCTGATTGTATTTTCAATAAAATATTTTGTATTGAATTATAGAATCCAGACCAATTATATCCGACAACCCACCCAAGTTATATCCACGTTTCAGTTCCTTTTATGTTTACATCCATCCAACATGACCCTGCACATATTGCTCTATATGCTGTTAAAGAAGAAGAACAGCTTGATTTATTCTTGTCTAATATAAAGAGAAATAACTTATTCCTTATTTTGTTCAAATGGGAAATGCAAAGCTTTATCAAATTTTTCTCTCCAAACGTTAGACGTAAACGTTTGTTACAATAAACCATGTTCAACCAAAAACTAGGACTGGACCAAAATATTCGAATATTCATTTGGAGGGATGGCATTCGATTTTTCATTTTGAGATTCGAATATTAGAAAGTAAAAAAATTAACACGTGACATCGATCCCTGCGAAACGGTTCTCATTTGCGCTTAAATGACTAGCCCTTGCGGCAACGCCAGCATCGTGATTTACTTGATCTCAGAGAGAAGACAAAAATGCCGAAGACGAGAGATGATGCTATAAAGCGCGTTCAGTAGGAGATGCACCAAGCCAGCACTTAGATTTTATAGCCTTCATTTTCTCTGATAAAGGTAAGAGTAATACGTCATTCAGAACTTTAAAGTGTCTACTTTTATTTGTGTGCACTGAGTAAACCTGATTTTATAAAATAAAGAATACAAGCGCGTTCTTCCTTCTCATCGTGAACAGGTGCGTACAAAATGAGTTGAAACTCGTTTTGAAAACTGAAAAAGACATGATAAATATATCTATGGAAAGCTTTAAATTACCACTTAACGAAATAAAAAAACGTAAACAAAAACTAATGACTTAAATTAAATAATCGGTAAAAATGACTTCTCTTTATAGGCGCATCTATGAGGAGATAGAAAATCAGGAAATTCATCTTTGCGACACAGATTTAGAATGAGTAATAATTCAAATGTCTTCCTATTGTTTTGCCCCGACACATTCATGATAAATACTTTTGCTGGGGCATTGCAGCAGGATTATTGCATGCATGTAAACGCAGAACTCTTCAGCTGAGCTGACGGCAGCTCTCGCTCTCTCTGCGGCAGGACAATAAACGGAGCGGAGTTGCTTTTAGCTGCGGAGTGCGGTCTTGTGTTGTATTCACCGGCCCCCGCATGGCAATATTTTAATCATTAGTTGATGGATCTCTATAATATAAAAATAAGGAGAAGCCTAAAACAGGCCCGAAGCCCGGATCGCGTCATTCTTTTATTTAAATAGCCTACCCTTTACGGCGCCAGTAATAAGCCTACTGTGTTGATAATTTGGGAGTTATTTGTTTGTTTGATAAATGTTGGGCTACTCTATTTTAAAGTATTGCTCTAACAGACCTGTTATTGTGTTGTATTGTAGTGCAGTGTTCATTCTTAAGTAATATAAACACATGTACTGTATGAGCTAATGATTATAATAATAATGATGATAGTTTAATACCGTATACCGTGAAACCGTGATA
>JAUCMT010000021.1:6395397-6406466 GCA_032357475.1 Enteromius thamalakanensis
ATTGAAAGTTAAAATTTTCGCGCTGTTGTGACGACGCGTGACACGTGACAACATCAATATGGCGGATGTAGTACGTCAGAATTCCACTCATACTACTCACATTCATACTATATAGAACGTACTGTTTTAACGGTTGAGTAGTATGTTTAATTATATATGTAGTACCTTCTTAAGCAGTATGCGACTGACAAAAATAAAAGTGTTCGCGTGAGCAGGTGAGAGAAGGTCGAGCGCAAGAATGATCGCGCGCGTGAATGCTTGAATTGCGCGCAGATAACTTTTTATGCGCGTGCGAGTGCTTGTATTGCGGGCTCCCGTTTCCTCGTGTGTAGATCTGTTTTCCTCTCACGGATATGATTTAACCCCAGAATCAGCACTTGCTTATTTATGGCATAGATTTGCAGGTATGGTTGTAACAATTATAAATGTTTAAATGCTTAATTTAATGCAGAATAAAAGTATTATTTGATTGGAATTTTTTTTTTAAATCCTACTGAGCCCAAACCTCTTCTGAGTAGTAGTGAATATTACATAAAAGCAGAGTTCAATCTTGTATTTGGCTTATGGGGAATGACTTTAGTGAACTAAATGAGCAGAGCTGTCCTCCCAACCTTCAGTAACCCAGAATACACTTCATTCATCCTTATGCATACAACCTCCCAGAGCTGCTGCCATGGTGATTGAGACAGCATAACTCAATAGATGTATGGAGAGTACACACACACACACACACACACACACACACACACAACCACCTGTTCCGACTGCATGAGATCTCTTAGCGTATCCCCCTTTTCCCCTCGACCCTGCACCACATCTCAATGCGAGGGCTAATCACATTGTGCTGTATATGTAATTATGTACCTCATTAACCAAATCCCAAGAGTCATTAGGGATTAACTAACATCCATACGGTTTGCCTCGCAGTTACACGCATATCTGCGTTATTAATTTAGACCCCTTCCCATCACCACTCCAGGCTCAGCCTCCCGGAGGTGCTCTGCTCAGGTCAGCGACCTTAGGAGAGGAACGCAGAGGCATATTTTCACTTAATTGGGTATTGTGGATTTAATTAAATCTCATTGAGAGGGAAATTTCAAGGTGGCACGGAGCCTGCGGACTCAACCTGAACAGCCAGACAGGACGACCGCTCACGCTTTGTGCTCTGCCAAGGATGTGCTTATCTCTCTATCTATAGCCTCTTTATCTCCTTTATAGCCATACACCATTCTTAAAGCACTCTCATTGTTTATCTTTGTCTCGGTCACACCCACACACACACACACAGAGCTGATGAGCTCACGATATGTCTATATAGTGAAAGAGCGTCTCTGTGATGAAACTAGACAGTGAATGACAGGTAAAACAAAGCAGTTAACATACAGCACTTATAAAATACCCTCTGCCCAAGCCATAGATACAAACAAAAGGTAAGTTTGATACAAAGGCACTTTAAATTATATGCATTTCAGTAATTTTTTTACTGAAATAAATGACAATTAAATCACATATTGCAAGGATAAGACTGAAATTAATGAAACTACTACATTTTTTTAAATAGTTTTTTTATTTTTTTTAAATAAATTGACTATATATATTTAATATTTTATCATATTTAATATTATACCCATTTAAAATTAACTATTTAAATATTACAATTTTAATCAAAATCAGAATATAGTGATTTACACATGCTTTCCTTTTTAAATAAGTAATCGGCGAGATTATTTAATAACTCAATAATAATTCAAATACAAATACAAATACACACTCACCTACGTCTAAGATGCATTAATTTCATCTTTTAAGTGCATTAATTTTTTCATTATAAAATAAATAAATAAATAAATACTAAAATATTAGTTCGGATAGAAGCCAGTATCTCATCAATGTTGATTTGGTGCTCAAGAAACATTTCTTATTATGACCAATGTTAAGACCAGTTATTCTACTTTTTGTGCAAATAAAGTTTTTTTAGACAAATATAAAGTTCAAAAGATAGCATTAACTTCAAAAATCATAATATTTACAAATTTATTTTTCGATCAAATGTGGAAATTCGTACTAAAAAGCCTTATTCTTTAATTATAATTAACATACAGGTAGTTAAATATAAATATATAATTTAGCCATGAAATTCTAGATGGCGGAGGCTGACGGATTGTTTTTCATAACCGATGATATTTAGGGAGTTAAACGACTTGGCACAAGCTGATTGGTTCATGCTATATAGCAGCCAATGAGCTTACTTAGTTACTCTGAAACCCTCCACCTTCCCCCAGCTCCACCTGTATAGATTTATTTATTAGGCTTATTTTATATGTTATTTGTGCAGCAGCAGTATACACACGGCACAGTACAGTATAACCTTATGCAGTGGGAGTGAGGAGTTCATCTCAGTGTGGCTCTGCTCACACTGCAATTGCTACCCAGCTCTTGCCTCCCCCCCCATTCCTTTCATAAAACAGAAAAATCATTCTGAAAATCTGTTAGTCTAGATATCACCTTCTAAACCAGAGAGTCAAGCTATTAAATCAATTTTCCCTAATCTGGGTAAAGCTGGCCCAGAGCAGGAAATACTTACTACAGCACAGGCCCGGGAGAAAGAACCATTGTGCTACGATGCAAAGCCTGCACTGAAGAGGATCTGATTAGCAAAGTGCTTCTCCTTTGGGAGCTCCGCCAGCTTCGCTCTGGCATGTTCTACCCAGACAAACACCACTCCACCTGGCAGCAGACACGCCACTCGCTGTCTACACCAACCGGCCCACACCAGGGGAAGAGCCCAGGACAGCACCACCTTACTGCAACCCTGAGGAGCTCAAACCCAGAATATACAGTATAGCCACTCTTACATTCACCACAGGCAAATAAACTATTACTTAAAGAATAAATGTGGATAAACATGGTCAAAAACTGATTATTTTTCCTCAATAAAAATATGAGGAAGATGCAGCTTGAGCAAGAACATTGTGAAGGTGTACTAAAAGCGTTACAATAATCATTGTGAAAAACGAGATGACACTCTCTAACACTCCTCAAAGTCAATGGAAGTTGATACGTAAGCAATAAAAAGGAGTTATCAGCACAGTATCCGTTACACACTGGTAACTTGAGAACCGCACACCTTCTTGTTTCTAATTTCATGGCAGCTGATACACATTTACTGCACTACTGGTTTAAAAAAAAAAGTGCATTGGAAGACACGGCACACCCCCGAAACCCTCCCATTAAAACATTTACAGTACATGTGCGCAGAGAGGAAGTCCTCTCTTTCCTGCGGCATGGTGGTTTCATATCCTGCTTTGTTGCTACAGCAACGAAAGGCTCACTTTTGGTTTTGGTTTAGCTTTTCTCCTTTGACTGAGGTTGCATGTAGCAGCAGAAAGTTTCAGAGAACCGATAACTGTCCAAAGTCATGTACTGAGTCAGAAACCTTTTTTACTTTCAAGAGACTACACATTCTCCACGATCTGGGACAATTCAAGACTTACACATGTCAGGTCTTGTAAAGCCAGACACATACTTAAATATGTTATTGATAAGTTTACTTCACAAAATGCATGCAATTTTCTTTTTTTTTTTTTTTTACTTTTTTACCATTGTTGATTGCGTTAATAATTAAGAGGTCTTATAAACAATAATAAAATAAAAAATAAAAATAATAAAATAATTGTGGGCTATCAGACATTGGCAGATAATATACAAAGTGCATGTTTTGACAATAACAAAGTTTGGGGAGGAACGCTGGATGAATTAATCACGGCTGGTATCGCATCATCTAATCAATCTCCTTAATACGAATACCCAATCAAATCCTTCCTACTCACTATAAATAACCCCGTTTCCCCTACATCCGCATCTCGCTTTTGTGCACCCCTCCTCCTCCCCATCTCCTCCTTCTTCAGCTCCACGACTTCCCCTGGGGGGCAGATGGAGATTGAGCCGGACGCTAAACCCTAGCCCTCGCCTAGGGTTCAAACCATAGACTGTAAAAAAGAATGGACGTAGTGTCTGTGATGTCACTCGTAGGTTTCTGAAGAGCGTTTTTGAAGCCTAAAGTGGGCGGAGCTGACTGCCGCCATCTTGCTAACGCGTCACCGAGCGTCACTCTCGGATGATCCAAAAAGGGCAATGAGGCGGGACGAGGGCAGAACTGAGGTGCCTGGTTGCTGAAACCATGCCCGCCTACCTCGTCGACGTATTGGCAGTTGATCAATCAACCTGTCACTCAAGTGGCCACGCTCTTAATTATGCAGAATTTTACGTTTTTTTTTATTTAAATGGATTATAAATAGTTAAAAAATCCACCCCCCTCACAGTTGTCACAAAGGGCAAAATGAGCTATATACTGTAGACCAAAAATAATTTTTGTACCAGGCTGTAAACATGGGCATTTTAACATTAAGATGTTGTGTCTGATATATGTGTCTGATTCATCATTATATTCACTGCAGTATCATTTGGTGTTAAAATAAAATAAAAGAAAACATTATTTCTACACTACAAGTCTGTAAATATTTGCTGTTTTTTTTGGCAGCACATAATAACTCAGTAATAGGTGATTAACTTAATAATTAACCAGTAGTACAGATGGAACATTGGTACATTGTATTAATTAATCAGAGGTGTCATCTAATCTTCTTCCAAGCTTAAAACTACCTTAATATTCTTGTTGCTCCACTTGCATCACAACACTATCTGTGCACGATATAGACCCAATAAACATCAACTCATTTTGCAACACTATCTGCACATTCCATGATTAAATCCATTTATGTTTTGTTTAATTAAGCAAGGAGATGATATTACCTTGGGATATGATCCAGTTTGGCAAACAGTGAGAATAAGTATATTAACTCAGGAAGGAACTTATAACTCAGGAAGGAATGCAAGCTCCATAGCTCTCGAGACCTGTCTGGTAACATGTTTGCAGGGTTGAACAACTCTTACGGGGATGTTTACGTTAATTAAGCATTTGCAAAACTAATACCATGTGAAGCAGAGAACGAAATGCATTTGTTAAGTGAGAATCCAGCCAGAGCGGTTCTCAAGGCCATGTAAGGAAATGGAGGCAGCAGGGTAACACACCACTGACTGGCCTTCTTGTCTTCCTGCTGTTGGTATTTCATCTGGGTTAAAGTTGAAAGCTATCATGAACTGGTTGGAATTTCAGCTTTGCTCTCATCCGACGACCCTAATCCCTCCCTACAGGAACTGCATCCGTATAGTAGAGGGGGTGAGGTGGAAACACCTGTGCAGGTAACACTGATTACGATCATAATCAACAACAAGAATCTGAGAGGAAGAAATAGGATGACGGGGGCGGTAAGGCCAAACAACAGTAGAAATGTCAAATGAGATTTTGCAATACCATTTGTACATTACATAACGTGAATTAAAAAAGTCCAAATTAAAAATGTGGGAATGAAAATCTAACAGAAACTTTTTTTTTTTTTTAGAAACAAATGAAAAGGTATATTTAAAATGTGGGAAATAAAAGCTGAATTCTGTGTTTATATAAAATGTATGGATTTATAATATTTGCTATACATAATATAATGCAATATCTAGCAGTACTGTGAAAATTCTGATATATGGGGTGACTAGGACTAGTATAATTGTCCTAAGTTGATGAATGAATTCATTTCTTTATATAAGAACTGATAAGGGATTGTGAGGTAATTTGGAATATTTCGTAAAAGTGACTTACTTCTTCCCCCATTTTAGAGAGTATCACAACGCATACGCAAGGTTTAACGTATTTGACATAATCAGCCCTGTTTACATTAAGGGGAAAGCACGTACATGTATGTAATCTGTGGTTGTTTGCGCCTAGTGGAAAGCATAGGCACACGTATTAATACTCTATAAAATGGCGGAAGACCGCAGCAACCAGCTCGTGGCAAAAAAATGTGGCAAATCTATGCCATTAATAAGCGAGCGCGATAAATAATTTACTACATATAAATGCATAAAACCATGACAACATATATGTGAAATAAGATTTTTTTGTATATTGTACAACCTTTTTAAATAAATAAACAACAAAACCTTTCTATTGAAATAAATGTTTTTGTTACAAGTACCGAGTTAAGTACCGAAAAAAGGTGTTGCAAGTACCAGGACTTAGGTACTGATACCTATTAAAACAATTGAACAATACCCAACCCTTGAGGGGAGGATGCTTCTGTGCTCAAGTCCAGATGTGGCAGCAGCGTGTGTCTCGTGGAGCATCATCATGAGTGATTCATAATCAAACTAATTATCTGATTAAACCACATGGTAATGTGTTTCAGAGAAGCGGGATGCTAATTCTGCTTCTTATCCTATCCTACCATCACTGCCAACAAAGAGAACGCAGCAAAACAAACACACATTCAGTGCATTATTCCTCCTAAATAATGCAAATGATAGTCTCTCTGCACATCTGGCACCATTAACAACACTTAACACATTAACAACAAAGAACAAGATCATTTCAAACCACCATGTCCTCCTAAATGGACACTTAAGTATGTATATACTGTATACATAAGCTGATTAGAATGTAATTGTAATGTTATAAAACATTTCTGCCTATAAAATAAAATTGGTAAAGCCTCTTGGATTATTTTTAAATGTACAACAGATGTCATGAACTACAAAATGACCCTCTCAAGGGAAAAACACTAATCGATTACGCTACCAAACAGAGTACGCTAAATCATTTCCGCCTGTGGACTAATATCTTCTGATCTTCAGCCATTCCCATCAGTCTTTTATTATGTGTTTTGGGTGACAATACTCAAGTTGTGTTTGCAGGAGGCCAATATTTCTCAATATTTCTAATAAGAGCTCAACCCTCAAGGTTTTTTTTTCACTTTTACCATGCCAGGTGGTTTCATTAGTTACACTGTACACATGTTTACAATACTGTTTAGCTATACACTGTAGCTAAATATCTGGATATGTGTCACTTTGGAAACAAAAAACGACACAAGAACAAAAGAGTTCAACTTGACACAGTGGTTGATTATGAGTGTTTTGGCCAGTTGACAGACGTGGTAAAAAAAAAAACAACAACACACATTTGTTGATGTTGTGGTTTTTTATTTTAATCTTACCTAAATGCTTGACTGTTGCTTTTGCAGATTCTGCTATTTAAATATGGCAAAGTAATATTTTCTAGATCGCTGACATCTAATGATTCACATTTTTTTTGTTTGTTTTGTTGTACATTCCAAATTACGAACAAAGCCATAAAGATAAAGATCACCTCATCTATGTAAAACATCAGCAACAGTTCAATAAAAAAGGTTTAGCACATGAACGCAGCAAACATACTGTCATTAACCTTCCTGTCTGTGTGTCCCATGCTGGGAGCTCCCCAGGAAGTCTCCGCATCCATGTCTAATCCACTTAAAAGCTACACAGAGAAGACAGTTTTCATAAACACACACAAACACACATATACAGAAACCTACAGGCTATATATGTTCAAACACACTAAGAATAGATAACCACCCTTACCTAAATGTGGTTATGCACAAATTAGTCACACTGTATACAATCACCAATGGGAAAAAACAGCACACATTTCCACCTAAGCAGGCAATTGCATGTATGTGTCTGAAAAATAATGTAAATTCCTCTTTAGAGAGGTGACCTTCCTTTTCATAATGAAGCTGATTAGACACCTGGAGATTGGGGCACAAGAGTTATTCACACTGACACTACCCTGGGCGGTAACATATGAGCCTTTTCAATGAAGCATATGACACTTAAAATATCTGGGGATTTATAATCTCAAGGCTAGTTAAAATTGAGTGAGCAATTCATATCAGCACTGCGATGCGAATAGCAAACCAGCGTGAAATCTTGACTTTCCACGACATAAATAGCTCAGGGCTGACAGAGTCAGCATGGACTGAGCAGCCACAACTGCTGTAGATTACGCACAAACAGGCAAACATATACACACACATTTAAAAAATTTGATGTTTAAAAAGAAACTTTTGTAAACCCCGGACCACCACACTCCATTGAATACACATTGGGATAGTAGTTTCTCAATTTAGCAAGCTCGAACCTGATTGGCTGTTTTCCACCTGGTAAAAAAAAATTGTGCTTACAAGAAACAAAGCTATATAGCAAACACCTTAGAGAATGAAATTATCACTAGATTTGTTTTCCAGGATAGTGACTAGCATTACTGTAGTACCATTTATATACCATTATACGCATATATGTATATCCTGAATAGTCTTTTATTATGTGTTTGCATTTAAATTGTAGGTTTTGATATTTTAATTAGTTATTTTCTTAAATGCCAGTGTAGTTTCTTATTAATTTTTATTTATATTATTGTGGTACACAAGATTAAACAAAATAATACAGAAATAAGTGTGAATTCTCTATTTTATTTTAGAGCAAGGTTTTTTTTCTGGTTTTAGTTTCAGTTAATAACGCAGTTAGTGGCAAAATCTTTGAAATCGTTATTTATTTTTTTACATATTGATATCATTTTATTTATTTAGTTTTTGTTAATTTTAATTTTAATTAAATTATAACTTTTGGACAGGCTGAGCCATTTTCCCCCTTCTTTATTAGTTAGTTTCATTTTAACTGTTGCATAAACAACACTTAAAAACAAAACAAATGGTTGGCCATTTTATGTCAACAGCCTCTTTCTTTCTAAGTGGGCGATGCTGGTAAGAATAACTTGCGATGAGGACCATTACTTTTGTCGTTCTGCCAAATATCAGGCTACAAGAGACTAACCTGTCCCAAAACTCTCAAATTAACATTCGCTAATGCATCAATGTGGGAGGGAAGTGTCAAGCGATGAGACACTAACTTTCCCCTTGCCCTATTTACCTAATGTCAAAAATTAACAGGCTGTAGGAAAACCTGTGCACCTACACAGTGAAGAAGAGCAAAAAAATAAAAACTGTGGTACGAAGGTAAGATTCCATCTATGTGCTCTATACAGACAGTGTATGGATCATTTTTTCTTCCAAGAAACCATTCATTAAAGCAGGAGTGGCATATTGCAGAGGTTAAAAAAAAATCAATGATGTGTGTAGAAAGTCTGAGCACATAAACCTGGATCAAGAGCCAGAAACACTTTTGCACATGTGTACGCTGCACTGCTGCATACTTTCGAGAAATGAGGGCCCCAGGACAGTACATACTGTACTGTACTGTTCTGCTCGCCTTGTAATTTTTAGCATTTTACCCTTGTGGGGGGATGGTACAAAGGTTCGGCCTGCCATTGCAGTGTAAGGCTTTTTGAGTAAGTGAGTGATTCAGACCAGGACGCACACAGGAAGAGATGCTGCAAAGATAATGCAGTATAGTGCAAGGGAAACAAAACCCTGGTGGATTAGAAACTTCAGAGTAAAGAGAAGGATAAAAGCAGGAGATTGAATCCATCATTCCTGTAAAAAGAAAGAAAGAAAGAAACAACACCAAGGAAGGTGTTATGCTGTACTTTCAACATAGCAACCAGTCTATTAGAAGCCGTGGCATTTATTTTAAGCATAAATATTGGCACTGACAGATGTTATTTAATTGTTTATTAAATTATTGCATATTAATTATATATGCATATTAATTATGCAATAATTAATCTTTGATCACAGATCACAGGTACATTTAATTTCAATTTTTTTTTAATTATTCTAAATCATACTGATTTTTATTGAATTATAACTATTTATTGTATTTAAGCATTTATTATCTTATTTATTTTCTTGTTTTTCTTGATGGATCTTCAAAACATTTTTCAAAATGTAAATTGTCGCTAATCAACCAGACAAGATTTTTACCTACAGTATATTCAGGATGTACCGATGTTTTGGCCAGTAATCGTAATTGGCTGATACAAGCCGTTCTCAGCGCTATTGGCCATTGTCTGATTGTGTAAAAATAGCTGATGATCAGGGCAAATGACTTCCTGCCAATCAAAAGCAAGACTTCAGACTAAGTGCATTTTTTCTGCTGGTGCGACAACATTTTGTGAGCGGTCGCACCGGCATGACCACTATGTTGCCCAACTCATAAGCACTGCTTATGAGAAACAGCAAACAAAACAAAAGTGTCACAATACCACACTACTTGTTTGGACATACATGAACAATGAATAGATGGCACTCATGCCTACATGTGAACCTGGCACAACCAATCTATTTCAACTCACTCAACAAAGAGCTGGCCAATGCATGGCAACAAAATAAATAAAAATCCCTGGACATGGCCTATTTATTTATATTTGTTTGCCACATGTCTGTTCTTGAGACATTTTGTCCCAACTTTAGTGATTATTTTGCTCTATGTCTTGTTCTTGAGACAAGTTACAAATTTGTGACTGAATTACCGATAAAGAAGGATTCTTTTACAATTTCTGAAGTTATTGGTCAGTTCTAGAAAAGATTAATAGTCATTTTAATAAGAGTTAAGGATGTCAATGATTAATCGATTGTCGATAAGAGATGCAATCTAAGAGATGCATTTAAACTACCGTGGTCGGTTAATCAGTTTCATTTTATGGCGCATGTGGCGCAAACAGCTGTGAGTGACCGTGAAGGGGCTGAATCTTGGAGAAAAATAATTTATTAAATGTACAAACTACGCTTTTACAGTTTTTTTACAATCGCTATGACAGTTTTATCAAAACATTTAATACGTTTTCTAAACTCTTAACGCAGCAGCACACCTAAAACACACAATTGGCAAAATAATTAATTTCATGCTCAAAATCACACATTGTAAACTAAACAGCAAAACTAGTTTTCAAAATACAATATTAAACTACCACAGTACACTATGTCTAGCAAAACACTGCAAACATGTTTCAAAATCAAATATTTATTCAAAACACTAACACATGTTCTCTTCCAACAGGAACATTTAGTCAATCATAACACATTGTTAAAAAAACACTATCATCAGCTGAAATTACAGAAACTGCATTATTTTATGTGTCAGGTCTGCCTTATATTTGAAGCTTTTCTACAGTCTTTGTTTTGCTGGGTTTAGTAAATGCAGGCATTTTGCATTTTGTTGCAGAAATTCAGTACAAAAAA